>JABVXU010000112.1:0-143702 GCA_013365365.1 Cruorifilaria tuberocauda | reverse complement strand
ATAATAAGTAATGATAATAATAATAAAGATAATAATAGTAAATAATAATAAGTAATAATAACAACAATATCAATAGTGATAATAATAAAATTATAATTTCAGGTTTAACATACCCATAACTTGGAGTATACCTACTAATTTAACTTACCAGTATAGTCTTAAAATAATGATAATAATAATAATAACAATAATAATAATTTCTGAATTTTACAAGTAAAAGTGCCCTGTTATTTCTACAATTTTCAACGATATTTAATTTAATTCAAACAATTGTATTCGTAATATATTCGAGAATTAATAATTATTCGGAATTACTGCAATCTAATCTATACTCTTCTAGAATATCACTTTAAAATGGATTACAATCTATCATTTTATCATTTAAATCATATCAAATAAAACATCATATATCAACATTTTAAAGTGTAACTTATCTGAAATTTTATCGATAATAAAAATGTCCCAAATTTGCTTCCTCCTTTTTTACAATCATCCATCAAAAGGTTGACTAAATATGAAAGATTTCATGATTATTTAAATTCAAATTATATCTGTGTGCCATTGTGGAATTCTCAAAAGTCAGATGATTTAGAGAGAGAAAGTAATAAAATATGCAAATTATTTATTAATTTCAAGTTTCGGTGAGAAAAACGTCAAACAATTAACAATAACTTTTAAGTATATTAAATAAATTATTAGCTTACGTCAATCGGTTCAGGTTTTTCAGATAAATGATTCGACGCTAAGTAACTTACTGATAAATATCTGATAAATATGATAGCTCTGATAAAAAACTTTCTCGTTTATTTCATTGTCTTAAAATAAAATTCTTCAATCTTGCAAATTTAATCTAGCTTTTTAAGGAAAATTCCTCAGAAAATTTTATGAAAGATATTGAAATATTTGTAATAAAATGATTGATAATTAAATATGATTATAAATATGATAATTAAATGATTGATAATTGAATATGCTTATCATGTTATCATACATCCTTGAAAATTACCCTTCCTGAAAGTTTTTAAATTCGATGAAAAGAACTTAATTGTTGATCAATCGATAAATCAATTTTTTTTTCTAATCATTAATTTTAAGTTTTACCAAGTATTTTTAAAATCATTAATTTAAAATAATAAAACTTTGCTACTGTAAAATTTTCGAAATGATGAAAAACATTCAATTAATTTTTGAATAAAAAAAATATTGCATGTATTAATAATTTTTTTCTTGAACTTTATTTCAATTATTCAAATATATCCAACAGTGATAATTGTTGAAAATTTTTTAAAATCATCCCATATGATGATAAATTTGGGCGCAAATAGTTTTGAGTACTTTTGCATGACTTCAAGTAAAAATACTTGTTATTAGAATTTCAACTAAACTTTGTTTGTGTAAACTACGCGATGGTCATCGGTGATTTTTGATCGGTGAGGAATGACCTTTTGTGTGACCATAGAGTGACCATTATGTGACGATGGTCATTTTAATAATTTTAAAACTACGACTACCTGATAGAATGTTTAAAATTGAGTATGAGATATAATATATGGATCAATGAACTGTTTAAAATGAATAATTTTAAATTGAATGCTAAATCGATCGAAACGTTAAAATAATATTTAAAAAACAGGATAGTTAGAAAACGAATGATTATCCAAATTTACAGGATGGATAGATAACTAATTAATTATGATCAACTAATTACTTGGAATATCAGAAGAAAAAAATTTAAGTGATTTAAATTTCATTTCGATCCATCAAAAATTTATTTATTGTTTTCTCGATATTCCGAGTAAAACAGAAGTTAATTTTTAACTTCATTCTATTGAAATTTTTTTAAATTATCATGAAAAATTCTCATTTATGCAAAGTTTAGATAATTTTCATTTAATTAATTAAGGAAAGAAAAGCAAAGATATCATTGATAGTATTGTTTTTTCTTCTAATATAAGCTAATTGAAAATTAAAAAAGAATTTAAATGAAACTAAAGGATATGGTGGAATAATGAGAAATGAAATAAACGTTGGAAGAGGAAGAGCGAGGAATTTATGATAAGTATGATAAGAAAAGGATGGGAAAAGTTCTTGCAGATGTTTAAAAACAGGAATTCAACCGTCCTTATCTTCATCGAATCGATAAAAAACGAAAAAGAGAAAAAAAAAACGATCGTACTCTGTGAATTCGTTTTTTAATTGCAAAACATTTTTTTTAAAAAACATTTCATTTTTCCAACTCACTCTAATCATTTGGTCAATTTAAACTATCGCAATTACTTTACAATTATTTACACTTTTATATCTATTTTATATTTATCTTATATTTATTTTACATTTATCTTATGTCTATTTTATAGTGATTTTATATTTATCTCATGTTTATTTTATATTTATTTATATTTATTACTTTAAAATTATCTACACCTTTGTATCTGTTTTCTTATGTTTACTTCATATTCATCTTATATTTATCTTATGTTTATTTTGTACTTATTTTTATATTTATGTTTATTTTATATTTACTTATACTTATTTATATTTATTTTGCATCTATCTTATATTTTATATTTATTTATAAGAGAAAAAAATTACGTAAAATAACGTAGATAACGTAAAATGTGATTGCTTCAAAGCAAAAAGATAAATTATAGAAATTATTTTAAATTTTTGAAATTAATAAAATACAGATAATATGATAAGAGCATGGAACTATGATCACATGAAGAATTCAATACAACAATTAGCAGCTATTTTACACTATTGAAAAATAATTCATAAATGTTAAAAGAAAAAAAAAAGGAACGAGAATGATAGAATGAAAGAACAACGTATCACTCAGATCGAACGCTGATTATACCGGTAAAATAACCGGTTTCGGTATTAATGAGGTGATAAAGTGAACCGGTTCAGTAATATTTTGAAATTTAAAAAGTTGAACTATCACAAATCAATTTTTACTATTCAATTTTTGCATTGTCCGACAATTGTAAGTGGAAATTTTAAATTACGGAAATTAAAATGGCATAATGAAATTGCTTATAGAAGTAAAAATGATGTGAACAAAAAAATTTCAATGATTTTAATGATTAATTTACTTTTTTTATTTTTTGAATTTATAATTATAAAAGTAAGTTAACCGTACTTATTAGTTTTAAAATTTAAAAAAGTTTAATTAAAGCACTCAATGTTAATTTTTAATTGATAATATTTCGAATTTTAATAAATATTAATAGTTTTCATACCTGAAAATTACCTTTTGGCACAGATTAATGAGAAAGTTTAGATTATTTAATTTTGGCAAATTTGGAATGTACTTTTTTTTGCTTTCTTTGATTAAATTTTATTTCTAAAATCTTTTTCATTTCAATAAGATAAAGTATAAGTGGTAAAAGAAGAAGGAAGATGATTAAAAAAGTCGATATCAGATTGAAATACTTTTAGGAGTATACCAAGAATCAGGAGAAAACAATGAAAGGTTGAATTATTCAAAGTTGTTAATTAGTAATATATTTGAATTTTCCTACTTTAATTAATACTAATTAATTAATAAAGTATAAGTAATTGTTAGCTTTCTTTTTCTGAATTAATAAATTTAATTTAACACATCGAGCGGAAAGATCATTGTAGTGTTTTATTGATTTATATAAAGTTTAATAAACTTATTATTTGTGTATCATTTTTAATCATTGGGGATAGTTATTTAATATCATGATATTGTTCGAAATAAAGATTACTGGAAAAATAAACAGATTAAAAGGTAAACAATAGATAAGGTAAGTAAAATGATAGTTTTTGCATTAAATCAAAGAAAATTTAATCTCTGTACATCATTTACCTATTCTTGCAATGTGTACTCTTTTCATTTGTTAAATATTTCATTTCAAAGAAATGTCAAGTTTCCCTTAGATCTTTGATATATTATATTATCAGTGAGAAAGAGAGAAAGAGAGAGAGAGAGGGAGGGAGAAAGAAAGAGAAAGCAATGATAAACAGGTCATTGTATGATCATATGACTCCTTTTAGTGGTTATAAATCAATTGATTAGTTATTTTTCCTGAATTATGAAAGGAAATTCGTCAAACTGAAATACTAAAATACTGAAACTGAAATACATTATACATTAAAATACATTACACTGAAATACATTGTAACTGAAACTGAAATATATTATAATGTTATTAGATTTCAATTATCAATTTCAGTATCAGTTTCAGTTATACCGAATAAAATTGAAATATCGCAAAATATAATGTGATTAGAATTTTTTAAATGAAATTGTGCATTAATATTACAATTACATTTTCAATTTCAAATACAATTTGATTTGAAATCGAATCTTTTCTTTTATAAATTCTTGACAAAATAATTTATTAAATTATTAAATTATAATTTATTAAATTAAAACAGTGCAAAATATTGCATGCAAATATTGCATTTCTGATAGCAAAAAAAAAATGAAAATTGTTTGTTGTATATTATAATTTATAATTTCTGAAATTTATATTAATCTATTCTAATTCTAATAATTATTATTTCAATCACTTCAATTTACAAATAATTGCAATTCAATCCGGAATGCAATTCTTTAATATTCCGGATTGAATTAACGAAAGCAATATTTATATTCATCGTAGCATAAATTAAAAATAATTTTGTGAGAAATGAAGGAATCCAACAATTGTATTCACACGTACCGGGAAGAATTCTCAGTAATTTCGTAGAAAATGAGATTCACTTACCAGAAAGAATAGAAGATTCTCGGGAAAAATATTTGAGAATTACAATTCGATCAAAGATTAAGAAAATACTCAAAGAAACTCAAAGATACTTGAAATACTCAAAGATATTCAAAACAAATGACTTCATCAAATTTGTTAAAAGTAAGAACTTTAATTGGATTGATATTTTCAAATAAAATGAAACTTACAATTATCCGTTTTCCAGAAATATCAATAATGGATAAGAAGTAAATTTTAAAGCTATCAAAGTACACAATCCAACAAAATCATTCCACTTGGTCAAGCGTTTCCTATTGCGTTAAATTTGTTTACGTATAGAAAGAAAAGTATTATGGAATTTATCACTAAAATATATTTATTTAAGAATCGATCGGAGCAAAAATCTAAATGCTTTCTTTGAAAAACTTTTAAAAATTTAATTAAGCATACAATATTGACTTTAAGTAAATCTATGCCTTAGCAAGCATCAATTAAATTATCACTTTTTCTTATTTCATTATTGGACAAATGCATCGATGATTGCGTAAATATTGTTAGCACTTTTGGATTATTACTAAAATGACGTAAGAGTAGAAAATTCAAAGTGTTGAGATAATTAGGATTGTAATTTAAACTGAATGACCAAAGATAGAGCCATGAAAATATCAATCAGTATATTAATAATATAGTGTAGTATTAAATAATGCTAATAGTGCTTAAAAGTATGCTTAAAGTATTAAATGTATGGAAATTTTTCCGGTAATTTCATCATATCTTCGGAAATTGAAATTTTTTCCGGTAATTCATTGCATTTTCTTAATTCACAAACTGAAAATTGTTTCCGATAATGAAATATACACTTTCCTAATTTTCATTCGTTAAATACTTCACTGATAAGCTGATTTAATTGATTATTTAACATTAAAAACTAGCTAGCTTCTTCTTTTATTGATTTCACTTCAAATTTTACAGAAATTTAAAGCTAATTAATTTCATGAACAAATAATTTCATTAAACTTTTTATTTTTGCTTTTCCTCTTTTCCTATGCTTTTAAAAATTTGAATTTAATTACAAAAAAAAAACGAAGAAACATCGAAGCTTATTATTTTGTTATACTTATGTTGAGTAAGTAACGGAATATCACGACGCAATGATCACGTATTCATATGAATATATATATTACTATGAAAAAGAGTAAAGCCTCAACAACGTGAGTATAACGTGTTAGCTATATCTATAGCTTATATCATGCATTATTCCTTCTACACTATTAAATGCATGATCAATATGAGGAGTGCAGTAAAGTAAAGAAATATACCTGTAATTATTTACAAAATTAATCCTATGCCAGCTAAAGAGTCAAAAGTTTCAAACATAAGTTAAATTTTTTACTACCTGTTAAGAAACAAACATAACTACTGAAGATTTATAAAATTTACTTCGTCAATTTTACTGAAGCTCAAAACAGGTGCTATAGTAATTAACGTAATTGTTATGAATGACATAATCTTCAAACTTTCAAATTCACACAGAGAGCGTTAATTAATTATAAGCAATAAAATAGAATGTGCCTCTGATGAATTATTTACAATTAATTTATTGTTTCATTTTTAACAAATAGTTATTGATGATCAATTCATGATAACTTCAAGTTTTGCGAAATTCTCGGTTTGTAATTAGCTAAATAATATATCCTATTAATTATAGGGATGATCATCATAACTGATTTATCTGTTAAAGTTCATAGGTCAACGTCATTAGTTTTTTTTTTCTTTTTAGCAAAATTATAAGTTCAATTACTGCCGTTGAACAACATTAAATTAAAATTATGATAAAATCTTATCAGCAAATTTTAATTATTACACAGCAAAAGTTTTCTCAATCAATTGCAATCACTTGAAAAATGTTTTATTCAAATGGGATTTTTAAATTTTGAGTAAAAGATTGAAAGTATATTGAGTTTAATTTTATTAAGTATATATGAGTAATTCAGCTTAAGAATTTTAAAATGAATTTCCATGAAATTCCAAATATATCATGCAATGATTGTCATTTTTTGACATTTCTGGAATTGTCGCTTTTAAAAACTTTTTGTCCAATTCAATAAGTTTTAATCCGTTTACCTAACCTTATTGAATATGATGAATAGCAACTTGAAAAATCATGAAGTTTTAATTTTGAATTTTATTGTTAAATTTGAAATCAAAAGTAAGAATAGACTAAAATCATTTAAAACAACAATTTTAATACAATTTGATTTATAACTATGAGCTTTCATTTCTTTTTTTCTTTTTTTTTTTCATGCTATTTAAGCAAGCTTGAATTGAATGATTTCACATGACATTTCTTGATGAGTTTCAGCATCGTATAGTCTGACAACAAATTGATGTGGCACCTGAAATATTAAAATTTCAATTTTTACTCAATCATGTTTCTGCTATCATACTGTCATATTTATCACTATTATTTATCTTTTATCATATTTATACTATCGTATTTATTAAAGTAATGAAAAACTTTGATGATAAATAACGAGTTGAAAAAACTTTTTAATTCGAAAAAATGAATTGTTTTGCATAATTGATATATGATTAGGTTTAAAAGAGAATAAACACTTTCGACTGATAATGATAACGGAGAAATTATCATTAATATAACATTTCGGTTAGATAATGATAATGAAGGAATTATCAGGGTATAATAAGGATATAATACTTCGATCTGATAAAGATAACGAAGAAATTATCAAGAATATAATACTTTATATTAAAAATATTCAAATTAAATATTTTATTCCTGAAAATTCAAAAAACTTGCAGTTTTATCGATAAAAATGAAAAGTGCTGCAAATTTGTAAAGATCAAGTGGTAGTGTCAATTCGAGATCGCCTTTTTTCAGTGGACAATTATTGGCCATTTTACAACCATCGATATTATACCTGAGAAAATTTCATTATCAAAAAATAATTGAATAAAAATTTTAATAACAACGATTTCTTTAACCGTTTAAAAAATCAGAATTTTAATTTTCATCAAAAAAAAAGAGAAAAACAAAAATGGCCGGAATTATGTAATAGCGGTGATAAATTTGTAAATTTGCTTTAAATTACAATAAAAATCGGAATGGTTCCGGAATAATATTTTGCCACATCCATTTTCCATTCTTATTCATATAACCATAAACATCTACATTTACTACATCCTTTGCAACCTGAAGCATAACTTATTAACATTAATTTAATTTTTCAAATATTTGTAAACAATTTATTTTTTCAAACCAAATTAAATCAGTGATTACTTTGATTAATTAGTTAATTGTTATTTATTTTAATTATTAAATATTAAATGATTATTTTAAAACTACAGCTAACATCATTTAATTCATTAATAATAATTTCCGGAACGCATTTACCTCATTTCCGTTGTTGAATGATTTCAATTTAAGAATTGCCAATTCCTCCAATTTAATCGGATACATTGATAAACCATTCCGATCGAATAGTTCGATAGATTTAATAGTAATTGTACTTGCTGGAAAATATTATCAAAAAATTATCGGAAATTTTTAAAAAATTTTAAAAATTTCCATTCCTATAAATAAATCGTTTGAAAATTTAACAATTATGGGAAATGCTTTATTGCTTTTCATTTTGATTGGAAATTATTATTTTCATTCAATCCATTCGCGATATATGAAAGAAGAAAAAAGAAAGAATATTCCGGATAATGAGAAAACCGGAAAAACTTCCTGAATTGAAGCGAAAGATAAATATTACTTTTTATGAGAAATTTATCATCTAAATGCACAAACATACCAGGACTACAACTAAAAAAATTTATTTTTGTATCGGTACCATTCGGGAATACGTTAGCTATAGCAAATTGTACCGTTGAAATAATTGCTATTACGCTGACAAGCATAATGAACCTTAAAATAAAACTTAAATCTTCAAGGAGGAATTTAAAATTTAATTGAAAAATGAATTTAGATGATCAAACACTATTTAAAATAACGATATCCGATCAATTCAATTCCATTTTCTCATTAATCCATGGAAAATCCTTTATCTTATCGCTAAATGATGAAAAAATATATGATGCTATAATAAAAATGAAATTTTATTGATAGTATCAGAAAATGTTTATAAGAAAACATGGGCGATAATTGATAAGCGACTTGAAAGTTTGTAAACTTTAAAAATGATTTGATAAAAAGAAAAAATTTTTATTTACATATTTATATTTCTCAGTTTTTCGATTAACAGAATAATGCTGGTATAAAATTGTTAATGGCTTACATGTTTTTACCACTACGAAAACTACCTTATCAGTTGTTAACATTGCTGATATAACTCTTCAACAAATTTAATTGATAATTTAACGAAACACTAATTGTGAGTGAAATGAAATTACAAAAATTGATAACGTGATAAACAATAATAAAATTGGAGATTGCGGGAAATGACGAGTTGAACATACATTGTTTATTTACTTATTATCAATAATAACAAGTGCTGTTTACTAGTAATAGCTAGCAGTAATGAAAAATAGTGAAAGCAGAAATTAAAATTACATAAATTACGATAGAATTACGGTGAAAACTACGGTAAAGGTAATTTTAAAGAATTAATGAATTTATTACGATAATAGTGATGATTTCATCGATTATTTTTCAAAATTTTCATTCTTCTTACCTTTATACTAATTAAAATATTTAGCAAATTAATTATAATTAGTAGTTTTTACTTCATCTCTTTCATTATACAAAAATATTTTGAGAAAGTTACGAATATTCAAACTATCCATTGGGCAATCGTTGTTTGTAATTAAGCTTATCTCTCATCATACTCGATGCTTAATTGTTTGTATTGCCAATATACAATGCTCTTTTTTGTTGTACAAAAATAAAATTAAAGCTACGGAACCGAAAAATTGATTGATATCAGTGAGTGGTAAATTTCCATTAAAAAATTAAAAATTTAAACTATTATTACAAATTCAATTTACATAATTTCGCAATTTATATAATTCACATATTCAAAAATTTATATAATCAAGATGAACTGTGAGAAAAACTGATAAGATAATGATAATTTAAACCATCTAAGAAACTTTGTCACTACTATCTTCTCTGGTGAGCATTAAATGTGAATTTTCGATTTTTCAGTGAAACCAAAATTGTCTTATCTTACGTTACCCGGTGATTTTCAGAATATCAGAAAAATCTACAAATCTACTTCTGATCGATCATACTCCCTCTTGACTGCTTGCTATATATTATTTAATTGTATTTATTGCTTTTAATTGTTGAAATAAATACAAAAAATTTCTATATTTATTTGAACAAAAACTTCCATATAACAAAATTTAGTAAGCAACATTTCTGTCGTATACTTAATAACAAATAATTATACAATATATACCCGCAATACAATGAGATAAATATCAGGTTTGTGACCAGCAAATATATGATTTAAATTTAACTTCAATAAGAATAGATTAATAAATGTACGCAAAGGAATGGACTGGCAGCGAGAACGGAATCAAAATCCATTCGCTCTGATAAGATTATTAAATGGAAAATTAGAAAAAGTAAAATAAAATATTATAAAAATGGGAAATTAATATATCATGACAAAAGAAATGAAAAAATTAAATATTAATCATAACATTTCTCAATTCCTAATAAAAAACGAATCTCATTCTATTTGAGAGCATCTTTATTTTTCTATTTATTTTTCAATGATATCCTTCTAAAATATCTGATTTTTCGCTTAAGCAATAATCATTGCCAGGCTTGTCTTAGATTATTATTTTTGCCTAATTTTTTACAAACCAAACTTCCTATTACCAAACTTATTAGGACAATACTTATAAGCAAGTGATCAAAATCATCTTTTAATACATCAAAGGTTCCAGATGGAGTCAGCTGGGTGAAAAAAAGATCAGTACCATAAGCCAGCATCAAGCTTGTGGATTCCAGGCCAGAGGGTCTGAAAATTAAATATTTGAGATTATCACAATTCTTTACATATGAGAAATTAATTATTTTTTTATACATTACAACATCTCTCCAATTTATACACAGCTATCTTGGTGACAATATTATTAAATCCAAGCTACTTTTATAAGAATCTGATAAAGGATTAATATTATGGAAAAAAGAATTCCTAAAAATGTCTCCCTAATTTCAAAATCCTACTTTTATTTCCGTTCGGCAGGAAATACCAAAAAACATTGATTCAGAATGATAAAAGCTCGATTAGTAAGTTTATAACTTTTTCATTTTGGAACCGCTTAATAATTCCTTCTTAAATATAATTTTCGCTAACTACACATTCATAATGATTGTCATTAGAAATAACTTACGAAGTTTTGAAGCCCCGAATACCATGTATACTTTGATTATAAGTGATGAAATCTTCAGAAGCAATTGGTAATTCCGGTCGATATGGAAGAAGCATTTCTTCTGCTAATTCTTGCGTCATTTCCATTGGGCGACGAGCATCTATTAGCCGTTTGGAAATTACATATATACTGCCAAATGGCATTGCTACCAATAAAGATCTTGTGGACAATCCTAGCTCTAAATTATAAGGAATGTTAATTCATATAACGATTTCACATAAAAACTAATCTCGGCTTTATAAAATTAAGTTGACCTCAGCTTTATAAAATTAACTTGAAAAATAAGTTCTGATATGAACTGAGAGCAACGAGGAATACAAAGAAAAAAAATCTGTCCCAATCATAAATATAATTATTTAATGTAAATCTAATCGTTATTTCTCAAGAAGCACTGCAATATACTACGTAAAATATGCTAATAATTCTGTGTTTCTAATAAAGACATAAACATACAGTCCTTAATTTCGCCTTCTCTTGAGACAAAATTTATAAATAAATTACTTACCAGTTTCTGTAACCCCTAATGCCGCCACTCCTTGAGGAAATATATACGCTTGAGAAAGGGCAGTAACTTTTGCTGCTACCGTATGGACAAGTGAATTATAGTGAAGAGCATCAGTTTGTTCAAGACCTTCATACAACTCTACCACAGCTACTTCTGTACGGCGACCTTTCTCGTTCCAGTATGAATAAGCTAGCCAATTTTCACAATGAACTAAATGAACTGGGCCAGTTATCTGCAAAATTTATTTGATTATTTTTATAGCTTCACGTTTTTGTTATGATGTCTTTCGTTATACAATATCTAGTGATTTTTGAAAAATCAAAATGAAAAAATTTTTCTAATGCAGAATATGGCGTACCAATGAGATATTAAATAAAGTATGACACTTAAAAACATATTATTCTCTATAAACTGTAATCAAAATCATTTGCAATGGAACAACTATTATACTGACTTCAGTAAAGACTTTGGAAATAATTGCAAAAATTTTCTACTTTGAAGAATATAAATGTACTTACTTTGTTTTGTTTACCACTGTATACAATATAACCTGAGACTGCATCAATGAAATAAATTTGTAAAACCGAGTGAAGGGAATCGAGTACTGCAATTGCGACTAGATTTGGATTTACATATTTATATAGCACTGAACGGTTACCCAATACTCTTCCAGCACTGTGAACTTTTTCTGAAATGAAAAAAAATTGGTACACAGTATCAATCACAAAACTTTAAAAAAAGGTACAAAAATTAAACAACTCACGATAGGATGGTTTCGGAACAACAGCAACAATCTTTTGTTCATTTCGTAAAGAGAGCTTTACTTTCCAAGTTGATGAAAGCTGCTTACGAGAAACATTCAGAACAAAACCTTCTAAACTGCCAGAAGCATTAAAGCTAAAGAAATGCAATGGAATATGCTGTTCCACTGTATCCACATTTTCTGGATATAGCGTGACCTAAAATAAATGATGAAATGAATTTAGATTTGAAATCTCCGATTTTCATAAAGTTACGAATAAAAATAATTCCTATCAAAAAATAAATTCTTGTACATAAATAAGACTTACTTTGTTATTCTCATCAAGCATGACGAGGTGATAAATGTGTGTCTGAGCATTTGCATAAGGAAGAATTTCAACACGCTTGAGAGAAGTAAAGAAGTTTTTTCGTTCGATTAAAGATCCTGTTATCGGATTAAAAGATATTAAAACTGCATATCCTGAACTCTGAAATATTACAAATCTTGTGTAATTTTAGTAAAAGCCTTTTTACTCAACTGAAGAAATTCTTTACGTTATTATTCCATTTAATTGAATAAACAACTCTGAACATCATATCACTGACAAACTTAGACCTTATCATTAGCAACAACCGTAGCTTGTGGAGAAAAGTGATAATGAGCTGTGGTACGCTGTATAAAGAGAGGGATTTTTTCATTTCCCAATGAGCTAAACAACGGCTTTATATTTTTCCCCAAATAAAAGTACCATAAAATTGTTCCATCACTGCTATCAATACCTGCAAGGAAGATATCTCTAATCTCTAAGCAAGCAAAAGAAGTGATTATATTTGCTTTACAATGCGGTTAAAATCTTTGTTACTGCCTTTTCATAATGATACAGTCAAGCAAGACTCACCATAAACAATAGATTTCAACGTTGAAGCAACAATAATTTTTCGTAAATTAAAATAATCTCGTTCATATGATACATCCTTTCTTCGCGTATTTTTGCCAGAAAATCGAAGAGATGCCATCCAGCCGGCAAATGATTTTGAATGAAAAGGTAAAAAATTTGACGATGAAAAAATCTGATTCACCCCACTAATACAAGCGCGACGAAACTGTTCTACCTGACTCCTTAGACGCCGTATTAATGAATCCATTATGGTACCTGCAGAAGAAAAAAATGACGATGAAAATTTAGATTCTGATTGTTTCAAGACAATACCACACTCTTGTTATCACCAATAAAGAATGCTTTTGTATGAATAACTTTATTGATTTCTTAATACAGTATGGCACATTTACAAGATAATGTTTTCTTTTTATTTGATGTAGAGATAAAGGATAAGCATTCACTGAAAAGTGGAACTTGAAACAAGTAAGTTAAGGTATTAGCATTAAACGAACCATCATCTGAAGCAAATTCCGACTCGATATCAGCCTGTGCTTCGGATAAAGGTAAATCGACCATTTCGACTGAAGTAATGGTACTTAGTGCTTCATGTCTGATCCATTCCCTTGCAAGTCTGTTGGATGAGCCAACCAGATAAACGAATCTACAGTCTTCTAGAACAACAGCAAATTCGAATTCTTTTGATGTCTCGATAAAAGAAATAAGTTTTATAGGGGATGAATCTTTTTCTGGGATGCTTCCTGTGAATAGCTGTTCTCCACTCACAGCATTATAAACGATCATGTTATTCGCAGATGTCGCAAAAGCCAAAAGATTCTGTCCACTAGCTGCTAAATGCGAGGAAACTGCTTCAGTCTGAAAATGAAAATGAATTTTACTAGAATTTGATGCCAACTAGCAAATCCGATTCGAATTTTTTTACCTCATTTTAAAATAACCTAAAACATTTACCTTTTCCAGTTTTAAAAGCACCGCTGGCGGTTCCGATAAACTAACACGATAAACATAGGTATTTGTGAGAGTACGTACAACCATTACTTCTTCCATATTTAAATTTGAAATTTCGACTATAGATTGAAGAGAAGTGTGGTGTGCTGTGAGTGGATCTAACGATAAATCGACAATATAAAATCCTTTGTTATCAAAACATTGTAAAAACGCATTAGACAAGACGCATCTGCAAAAGAATTCTCGCCATGACTTCAATGACTTGATAGAACTTAGTTTTAATAACTTTTTTATAAAGAAAAGTCTGATCACAAAAAAAGCTTTCTATAATCTGCAACGGAATATTTTTAACATGTTTCATCTTAACGAGGTTGAAACCTAAATTGTAATGCCTTAAATAATACGGCGAATAATGAATCTTATTGACATTTCTAAGATACCTATTATTCTTCTTTAACAATTCACTGAACCCTTGATTAACTAAATATTTCGGCATATGTTTTACCTTTTCTGGCTGAACCAGCTTGTACTGAGATTCTGAATTTTTATAACTGCACCATTCGTTACATCAATCTGAATAACTACCAATTCTGCTCCTTCTACACCTCCAACTACATAAAGTGTTTGTAGCCCTGGTACCAATCCAATGCAATTCCTAAAATATCCAGACTATGCTATCTATAATTTCAAAAATTCGAAAAAATACGATTTACCGAACACCACGTATGACAAAATAATTCAAAATCTAATAAGAAAAACATACAAAATTGAAAATAAACTTTAATACCTACTTTATGTTCCCAGCATTCGACTCCCATTTAACTTGACCATTACTAAGAGAAAGTGAAGTGATATGAGCATCTCTCAAAATAAACACGTTTCCATTTGATATCAATACTTCCGTTTTTCTCCAGCTATGGAAAATTTCGTAAGTAATATACAGATTTACCTGGGATGATTTTCTCTTTTCCTTTAGTTCGTATATTTTAATATAATATATATAGTACTTGAGCAGGACTACTCATAAGATCCATTACTTTATTAATCATACTGATTACTGTTTCCCTGATATCACTCATCAAGTTTTTTTCTTTCTTTACAAGTGAAAAAAAAATTCACTTGTAAAGAAAGAAAAAAAAACACTAAGAAAAATTGATTTTCAAATAATTTCAGTGTAGCTACAGTACTAAGTATTCTTATTTTATTATTTTTATGTTGAAAATAGATCGTTTCTTACTCAGTAATTTGTTGAATTTGTGTTTCCCAAATCAAAACTCCATTGTCTCGATTCCATGCTCGTACCACTTCGCTATCTTTCGTTACTGTTATTATCACTGAAAACTCTCTTACTGAACTGATAAAAAATGCAACTAAATATTAGGGCAGAAAAACGAAGTTAAATACTTGGCAAAGTTAAACGTTGAAAAAAAACTACAACAAATACAAAGGATTACGTTTAGTAGTAGGTGAGAACGATAACCGTAGTGCAGATGAATGTTCCAGTTGCTGCCTCCAAGCTATAATAATAATTTATCGGTTAAGAGAAATAGGAATTTACGCCTTCATCATTAATCTATACTATCTCTCTGCTTATATATTCTTATCTATCTATAGCTATCATAATTTGTCAATAGATTCACATGCATTATCTTCTCTCATCATCACTTATTATGGATACCATACTTTTGTACAAAAATTACTTGTTTTTTGAAAATTTACACTGTAAAAACTTGAACAAAGCCAAAGAGAAAACAGGAATTTGCGATTACTAAAGTTTCTCATCTTCAGTGTTTTCAACATTAATGAATAATATTATGAGATAGTACCTATCTGTCCGGTAGATGCTTTCAATGATGCGATCATATTGGCTTCTGTTGAAACAATAATATGTAATAACTTCGTACTCTTTAACCGATCTATATGCAGCTCTTGCGCACAACCGACATATTCACGATGCCTGAATTGCATCTATTTCAAAAACTTATTTCGAAAAACTTTCTAAGCCAGCGAAATAATGCTTATTTACTAAACAGATAAATGAAAATAAAAGACGAAAAATGAACTCTTGAAGACAACCAATTATTTGTGAATCTAACCAGTCGAATTTGCCAATCTGATCTTCGTATATTGCGTAAACTGCCACGATCATTGCAGCAAGCCAGCAAAAATGTAAGACCATTTATCTAAAATGAATTATTTAAGGCCTCTAAAATGAAATCTAAATTACCAGAAATTAAATTATTATCTAAAATGAATTCTTATCATCATTCTTATTATCTTAAATTGAACTAAATGATTATATCATATTCGAAGTTTCGGTGATGTTTAAAAATGCACACGTCAAATAATATGTATTTTTTGAATCTTATTCAAATCTTACCCAAAGGCAAGAAAATTTTCTGTATTAATTCATATATATATGTAAATAAACACTTCTGTGTAAGCATTAGCATAATTTAGACTTTTTTAGTACAATTCAGAATATTAAAATCAATTTAGGATTTTCTCCATCTTGCAGGACAGTCTTACGCTTCAAAATTATCGTTAATATCACTTAACATCAAACAAACATAAAAGAAAAAGGATGTGAATTTTCATAATGAGCAAAACTGTGTCCGCTATTTTAATACAAATATAGAAGTAGGGGACATGAAGTGTTGGTGGTGAAGTTCGGACTGGAAGGAAACTTAGGTCAGGGCAATTAGTATTATCTTATAGTCATTTCTCAAAATATCTCTTATATTGAAGTGGCTTTTCCTCTTATATTGAAGTGGTTTTTTCTCTTCTTAACAAGCATGTGAATTCAATACTCTTTATATTTCGAAAAGTTGATTGTTTATTTATTGGATGATGTAAAGCAGTGTGAATGTTTCTCAAAAAGGAAAAAAAGTCGTATGCATAAGATATCAGGAACGAATAAATTGAATTGTCATCTCCTGTTCTGAAATATGATGTGCTGATTTGGGAGGAGGGCTTCTCAGCACTTCGCAATGAATTTGAAGTGCGATTAGGAAATTTAGATTCATCCTTCAGCTATGAATTCATATTAATTATTCTAAGCCAGTAACAACATATAACTGTTGCCTATGAGCGATGTTACCAATCCACTTGCATGTGATATGGTTATTTTCATTGTGAGAATTCGTAGTAACTCAGCGCGGCACTGGAATGTTTTGTAGACCGTGCAGACCAGTTGGGAGTTCTTTGGGTTATATCGTAGGTGATGGATGGTGTGCCGTTTTCTTTTTTCGTGGTATAGGATTTTCTCAAATTATAAGTGCGTGATGTGAAATAATTACTAGCATGTTGCAGAAGTAAAAGACGGAGATATAAGATGTCGTTGATAATACCAGAGAAGTTCCAACATATCCATCGTGTTATGAATACGAACATCGATGGCAACAGGAAAGTGCCATTCGCACTTACTGCTATTAAGGTATACTCAATACTGTCTAGTAAATGTATTTATGTATTTTTATTTTTGGTTTAATAATTATCATCAGTGTAATGCATGGGGCGATCGCTTTGACAACTTGCTGAATCATTTTCGCGTAAATCGTAGTATAAAATGTATCAATTTCAGGGTGTTGGCAGACGTTTTGCGTTTGTTGTTTGCCGAAAGGCTGATATTGATATAAATCGACGTGCTGGTGAATTGTCGGAAGAAGATTTGGAAAAATTACAGCAAGTGATGCAAAATCCTAGTCAGTACAAGATCCCGAATTGGTTTCTGAATAGGCAAAAAGATATCAAGGATGGGAAGTATTCGCAGGTTACTAGTTTTTCAGTTTTTAAAATTGCGAGTTTTTGCTGTTTGTCGTTATAAACGAATAAACTTTCTGACCAATTTGATATTTGGTTTACTGTACTGTAATTACAGCAGTTTTCAGATGCTTTCTACATCGCTTGATAATAAGCTTCGAGAAGATTTGGAAAGACTAAAGAAAATTCGTCTTCATAGAGGTAAGGATATGTTGGTCCAAATAGGTTGATATAAGCATAGGTATGGCGGGTGTGTGGTGGACGCCACCACACCTGCAGTCAATCACCTACTGAATAGCTTATAAAACCAAAGGGTCATCGGATTAGGGTAAATGGAAGGAGATTTTGACTTGATATTAGTCTTATTAGTAATCTCTCATCATGATTCAGGTTCATTATATATGGAAGTTCAAACAACTTTGCGGGACTTGCGAAATGATTATCTTTAGCTTGTATTAGTCTTGTTTTCATTATTTTAATGTTTTAAGGACTTCGACATTATTGGGGACTTCGTGTGCGTGGCCAGCACACTAAGACAACAGGTAGAAAAGGTCGCACTGTTGGTGTATCGAAGAAGAAAGGAGGTTAATAAAACCGTAATGTATTCTTTTACCTGTTTTCAGTCAATAAAAAGTTGTTTCATTATTCAATGTCGTTTTACATAAAATAAAGTTTGTCAACACTGGTTACCGCATTGTACAATTAATTAGAGCTGTAGTTCTCAACTTTTCTTGTTTTTATGCATTTATTGTTGGAAAACTACGAAAAATGGTGAATTGCACTGCGTATCGTGAATTTTTCGATTTTGGTTGACAACGTTGAGTTTTGGCACGGTCGGATTGAGTGAAGATTGCTTTGCATGTTTCACAAGGATATTGGAATAATCACTTTATTAAAAAATTGAAACAGTAAGAGCAGTCAGTAAATAAAAAAAATTCATGAAAAAGTTGATCATACCAAGGAGAAGAGGTGACGGTCCTTCTCGGGTCTTACGATTTTTAACTTAGGATTTGTTATATTACAAGTGAATGCAGAGGTGAGAAAGGGTGAATTACAACTTTTCATGTGGAAAAATTTGAATTTCTAGAGGCATGTTTTTATGTGGATTAGTATGATAAAGATAACTGTAGAAAGAAGGATTTTAAAAGGGAACTGGTAATCATGAAAAGCGGATAGAGGAAGTAGAAAATTTGAGACGAAATAGAAAACGTTAGGTGAACATTCAGAATAAAACAATTTTGAGAATGTAGTAATTAAAACACGTCACAAATGAACATCTTTGAAAGATTTTGTTTAATTATTTATTTTATATATTGATACCATATTATTATAGTTAAAAGTAATTCTTGGTATTATTGCTGAAAACGACATATGTAAATAAGACAAAATTCGTGAGCTTGATTAAAATTGAATTATACTTACAGTATACAATAGTCTCAAGGTCGGATTTTAACAGAAAGAGGTGGCTGATGTGTGTGCGTGATGCATTTTGATTTCATCATATATTTATGGTTATAGTTATAGAGTTCTGATGACTTGTGCTTGTATGTAGTTTCGCATGTTTGATTCATTATCATTCTAATTTAAAATTTTCATTGTTGATTTCCAATGTTTTATAGATCCCTAGGGTAAATCATGGATTCTTATGATGTGATAGCGAATCAGCCAGTTGTTATTGATAATGGGTCTGGGGTAATTAAGGCTGGATTTGCTGGGGACCAAACACCCAAATGTCGTTTTGCGAATTTTGTTGGACGACCAAAGCATACAAGAGTGATGGCTGGTGCTCTTGAGGGCGACTTGTTTATAGGTAAAATTATCCTTTTGCCGTGTATAAAATTTTCGTGTTGCTGAATTGTTTTTAATGCTAAATATTTTATTGATTTTTCTACACTTTATCTCTCTAATAAACTCTACCTTCGTAATTGATATACCTTCATAGATTGACATCTCATGTATTAGATTTGTGCGAAATACAGTTTTATGAAACTTGTGTTTATTTAGGTCCCAAAGCACAGGAGTACCGAGGACTGCTAGCGTTGAAATATCCAATGGAACATGGCATAGTGACAGACTGGAATGATATGGAACGCGTATGGCAGTATATTTACAGTAAAGATCAGTTGCAGGTGTTGTAGTTTGTGTTTGTTTTGGTCTTTCTTTGAACATATTTTATTTTAGATAAAACGCTCTGTGGATGTATTTGATTGGTCATATTTATATTTTCAGATATTTCCAGAAGAACATCCAGTACTGCTTACCGAAGCACCTCTGAATCCACTGAAAAACCGAGAAAAATCGGCTGAAATATTTTTCGAAACTTTTAATATACCTGCATTGCACATTCAAATTCAAGCTGTTCTTTCACTTTATTCGACGGGTCGTACAACAGGCGTTGTTCTGGATTCAGGAGATGGTGTAACACATGTTGTACCAATCTTCGAAGGTTTTGCTATACAGCATGGGTTGGTTTTTCTGTATCATTCTTTCGCTTGTTCTACAGCACATTTTATTATCTGGTACTGAGCATGCTGTTCCCATATTCCTAACTGATCAATTAGCGAATAGATTAAAGCAGATTGCATCATCAATTTTTTTATGAAACTCCAATCGTACGATTACGATACTATCTAAGATGCACTACAGCGGATATCACTATAGTTTGAAGATTATCTTAAGTTTTAGGGAACAACTACTTGAGGTGCAAATAAAGTATATTTTAATATATTGAAATTAGTTTTAATAATGTTATATCTTTTATCAGTTAACTATCGTTGACATTATTGGAAATTGTTTCTTCCTGTCATAAGTGATTGTTCTTATTTGTATGATATGCCTAAAATCAAATTGAGTGTGATAATTTAGAATTGAAAGGATGGATGTCGCAGGACGAGATGTGACCAAGTATCTTCGTCTATTACTTCGCAAAGAAGGAGCGAATTTTCATCGTTCATCAGAGTTTGAAATCGTACGAGAAATTAAGGAAAAAATGTGTTACATTGCGACAAATGCTGCGAAAGAAGAAAGTACCGAAAGCGAGAAAGCACGTTTTTTTTTTTACCTGTTATTTTGGAAATTATAATAGTTGATAAGATGATCTTTACCAAATGCGGTTTCTTAACATTGAGTCACTGTTTTAGCAGTTTTTAAATTCAGGCAGCATATAAGCTTCCCGATGGTTCAACACTCGAAATTGGACCAGCTAGATTTCGTGCCACCGAGATATTGTTTCGGCCAGATATTATTGGCGAAGAATGGCCAGGGATCGCTAATGCTCTCGATTTGTCCATAAGAGTATGTTTCCAACATATGTCTTGTTTTTGCTAGTTATCAGTTATCTAGTGCTGCGTGATACTAATTTTGTAGTTTAAGGGCTACTACGATTTTTTCAAAAATATAAGATTTCTTTTAAAATGTGGGGAATATGATATTATAGATATCAACTTTCGAAATTTACTAAATTTTTTTAGATGAATTATATAAATAGCTTCATGCTTAAACAGATTTCCCATACATGTTATATTTTCAGGTGTAGTAATAACATTGTAATTATGAACAAAATATAACTTTTATCGTAGATTTAGGCTTCTGTCTCATTTTTAAGATTATAAAATTTAATGACTATTAACATGAGTTTCACTTCAGCAAAGAACTTTTGGCTGAATCATTTCAATTTTACTCATTGAATCTTATTTCCGCAGTCACAATTCTGTATCACTTCGTATTGTTTTTTTAATATTATTAAAATGTTTGAGTATCGCACTGATTAGAGATAAATCCTTCTTTTTTCTCATTAAATACAAAACCTTTCTTTTTTCAGCGTTGTGAAATAGATTTGCGCAAGAATTTGTATAGCAATATTGTATTAAGTGGCGGATCAACTATGTTCGCTGGATTTGGTGATCGATTGTTAGCTGAAGTAAATTTTTCTAATTATATACTGCTTGTTTATTCATATTTTACTCAACAAGATAAATTTTCTTTTCTGATTAAAATTGATCGAGAGAATATAGCCTATGTTTAATTATAGATGCGTCGATTGGCACCAAAAGATGCAAAAATCCGTATATCAGCACCTCAGGAGCGGTTATATGGTACCTGGATAGGAGGTTCAATTCTAGCTAGTCTTGATACATTTAAGAAAATGTGGGTTAGCAAAAAGGAATATGAAGACGAAGGCAAGAAGGTATTGCACAGAAAAACATTCTAAGTGAATGATCCTAAAAGCAATACCAAATTAGTCAAATGGCAATGGTGATTTTTCAGTATATATTCCATTGCTTCATGTTTACCACAGTTTTAACATTTGCTATTTTATTGACTGGAAATGTTTATATATATATATATATATGAATTATTAATTATTAATATTAAACGCAGTTTTAGGTAAAGTTATCTTTTTAATAATATCAACAAAATTACTCCGACAATTACTCTGTTGTTTTCATCATCCTTTTTAAGGTCTTATGGAGTAACTCTTTTATACGAATTCCATTTACACAATTGAAAAGATTTATATTCCTTTATTCTATAGATCTCTTGTTTCCTTTCAGTAAAAAAATACATTAAATGCAATTCTTTCACGGAATTTATGTAAAAAAATCTTTAAATGCTATTGTTGTCTAAAAGTAAAATAATGATCCACTACTTTGTAGTCATCCTTGGCAAAATATCATTTATAACTCATCTTTCGATGCAAATGGAACCTGTCGGCAAGGTTTGTTCAGCTGATAAAAAAGGTGCAATTCGCATATAGGACCTTCTCTAAATCCGTGCTTTCGCAAGAGTAATTTCAAAATGGGATGGAGATTAAATTATGGAATTATATTGTTTTGTTATATGGAAGCTTAGATCTGTTGTTCATCCCTTCGATTGAACTTTTATATTTTTATGCATTTCATGTTTCTTTTTACTGTGATTAGTTGACTATATTGCTTTAAGTGTTTAGTAAAACTAAATGATCAGTTGAATGCTGATCGATTGAAACTGCATATATACATGGTCCAAAATTTGAAGTAATTCGCTTCAAAGCTCATGTATTGCTTAAAATTATGTAATTATTTTTATCTGCTGAATAAGCTGCTTTCGGAATAAAATTTTCTCGTCGTCGTGTTGGATGCACTTTTCTAAATGATATTTTAATTTCGGGGTGTAGTGATTTATTGTCTAAGGAAAACCTATACTAGTGAGTCGATTGGCTATAAATTTATTTGTTTTCACTCACTATATTTTTAGTTCTTTTGAGATTACCAGATTTCATTTTACGTTGCTTATTCTACGAAGTTTTGGAGACTCATAAGCAATTTGCATTTTCGCCATTTTTATCATTAAAATAAAAAATATTGAATTTTCTCGTCAGTTTGTAACTAAGCGATTTGGGCGGCTGGCGCCGCGGTTATCAGTGAGTAGTCTTTTTATTAGTATTTGTTCGATGTAAAACTATCAAATATCGATGTTTTATCTCATTTTTCTTTATTTCCAATCATTCATAAGAGTATGAGTAGTTACACCATAAATGTAAATAGAGATAAATTTTGTTTCCATAAACATGAGTTCAAGTTACAAGTTTTAAGCTACAACATGAGCTGTAATGATAATTATAACTTCCGAATTTCACCGATATAATTTTATTATGCTTGTTGAACTTTTTAATATATGACATGTTTCTGGAATGTGAAACGAGATTTTAGCAAAAAAAAAAATGAACTGAAATGATCCTATCTATGACTCTATCTATACATTTTGTCTCGTAGCTTGAAAATATAAATTTCATTTGTGATTATATTTCAATTCCTAACAATATTTTTTATCGCTAAAATTTTTTATGCTCCTTTGTCGGTTAAGCTATTAAGAATTTGATTTGAATTTATGATCACAGATTATGCTATATAAAATAAATTCGAGAAACTTAAATTTCCTGCTAGAAAACGAATGGCTGTTAAGCAGTGCAACGGAAATAACAGAATCGATTGATAAATACGAACGTGATGAATTAAAGAGGTATTATTTGATACTCTCAAAATAGAATAATAATCACTGTATGTTGGGACTTCAAACAAACTAAGACAAAAACGTTTAAATGCATTAAGTTGATAATAAATCATTTCCTCTTATGGTATTAAATTTTTTACACCTTTATAGTGCAGCAATCAAACAATCAAAGTGAATAGCACGTTTATAAGATTTCTTTCAAAAAGTATATAAATTATAATGTCTAGCGTATCATTAATTATGAATTGAATGATCAGATAGTTTATCAACTTAACGCCAAAACTGTAACTTCTACATAATATTATGGAATTTGGGAAATTTGAACTTGATTTGAGTCGAGTTCTTTGGGTTTAGAACGAACTAATGTAATATCTTTATTCAATAGAAGATTCGTTTACAGCAGTGACAACCCGGAGAATAATCACACCGCGAATGACAAAGTGGCCCTCTCCCCGCTCCACAAAGGGGGAGGAGTTTTTTACTAATATGAGGAGATCTGATCTATCGGTAGATATGATGGGATATTGATGCATGAGAATATGGCTTCATAACACAGTCATGATTTTAACGTCCAATCTTCTCACTATACAGGAATAAGAGCAAAAACTGTGATAGCACGCAGATCATACACATCACAACAGTGGCGTAAATGTCTTGTATCAAATAGCTCCCCAAAAGAGACACGAGAAAATCATACCTTGAGTTTCTCATGCTGCCCTAATCTTCATAAAATATAAAGATTAGAAATAAATATTTATATTTGAAATCTAGTTTCCAGGAAATTCTCAACACATAATAATTGAACGACCTAGTAAAGAATGTTCAGAATTATGTTTGTGAGCAATATCATACAGAAAAAATCGAAAGAATACTGTTTAAACAATTTACAGATAGTATCATTATTTTCTTTGCAGGATTATAGTTAAATCCTATAGTAATTTATTCTGATAATACTTAATTTTAACATCAGTTTTACAAACCACTGAAAAAATTCTTTGGTTTTTTTTAGGATTTCAGCAGGTGCAGATAAAAAGCGTAAAATAAAACATCGTAAGTTGAAATATAACTACAGAGGCTCCAAAAGAAGGCATGAGAAATTAAAAGATATGAGAAAGCTAGGAAAGGAACAAGAAACAATTCTGAACACGGATGAAAGCAAAAACAAAACGATTCCTACAGGTAAAATGACGAGTTAAAAAAGAAAATTATTATTTACCTATGATAGTTAATTATTCAGAAGAATTCCTTACTAAACTCAAAATGAGAAATATGATTGATGATTTCGCCGTAAAGAAAATTACAAATAAAACCGATACTGATTTACCAGTATACTAATATACTGATACAGAATAGTAGTATACCAATATGTCAATATGTTGATACACTGGTGTACTAATACAACATATTATTATTATATACCTATGCATGACATACTGGTATACTGGTATACCATTAGAAATATACCGATATAACGAAATGCTTACATGCTATGTATTGCTAACATATTAACTCATACTGGTATACTGATGCTAGCATACTAATACATCAACATATACTAATATATACTGGTGCACTAATATGCTGATATATCGATTTACATTAATATACTAATATACCTATATTCGGCATACTGATATGCTAAAGTACTAATATACTAATATCGATATTAGTATACCATACACTAACATACTGATATACCGATATATTAATGTACTAATATAGTAATATACTGATATATTAATATATTGATATACGATATACTAATATACCGACGTACGGTTTCTGAAATACCGATATACTCTTACTGATATATTGATATACTGATATACTGATATGCCGATATACTGACGTATTGTACTGATATACGGTATGCCGTTATACTGATATATGGTATACTGAAACCACCGATATACTGATATACCGATGTACCGGTATACTGGTATAGCGATATGCGGTAGGCAGGAGGGGGCTGCTGGGAAAACAGTTAAATATAATGAGGGAAGCTTGTGACGACAAATTTTCAAAAAATTTTTTTGGACAAATTTATAAAATTTTTCATTTCGCTGCACACCGTAACACTGAGTTATGGAACAACAAAAATGATTTATACTGGTTATATATCCAAACATATGAAAACAACTTAGAAAAATAACAACTTTAATATCGTATCCAATACAAACTTTATGTAAACTTAATCAAGCGACGTTATATCATTGTCTTCCGTATAGTGAAATACCGATATACTTACGTAAGATTCTTACGTAAATCTGCAATACTTCCTGATAGTTTATAACTATATGTAAACAATAGAATTTCTTTTGAACATTTCCATAAATTAACTCTGCTTCATGGAAATTTTTCAAGATATTATGCACAAAATGTTATGAACCGTTTTTTTCAATTTTCAGACATTCAGAAATTAAATGTTTGCTATGCAAAGAGAGTGGAAGAGAGTAGTGGAAAATCGGATTTCAAAACTGATAAAAAAACGGAATCAGAAGCTAAAAATATAAGAAAACTTGCTAAATTTTCCAAAAGTAGCTCAACGAAAGATGCAACAAAAGCTAACAAATTCAAAAAAGTAAGGACAAAAGCAAATAAGAAGATAGAAAAGAAACCAGGAAAGATTGCTGAATTTCCACAAAAGCTTGCAGAGACCCGGGATAAGAATGAAGCAAGACGAACAACTATGGGAAAGAAAAATGTCAATGAGTCCAGTAAAGATTCGAAAAAGACCAGCGAATCAGAAAAAAATGAAAAAGAAAGAAAGATGAAGAAAGTAAATAGAAAGAAGGATGAAGAATTTGAATTTGAAAAAGCTTCTGTCGAATCTGCGAAGTCATCGAGGAAGATCAAATTGAAGAATCCGGCTCTGAAGAGAAAAAGTAGAAGCGTATCTGAAAAAGAATCAAAAAGTGTTGAAGAATTAGAAAAACCCGAAATAAATGAAAAAAGCAAAACTAAAAAAAGGAAAAGAAGAAACCTTTCCAAAGATCTTCATGAATCCGAAAAAGTTAAAGATAGGAAAAAAGCGAAAAAACATAGAAGTACTTCGAAAAGTACGAGTGAACAATATAAGGTAAAGAAACGTAAAGTGAAAAAAGCAGAAGATCAACAAATTTATCAAAAAGACAAGAATTCCATATCTAAAGATAAAAGTAAAATTAGTAATAAAAAAATTAATTTAAATAGAGAAATAAAAAAATTAAAAGGAGGAAGGATGCAAAAATCTAAACATTATAACAAATTTAACTTTGTTAAACAAGTAGATGAAATCTTAACATCAGAAAGTGAGAAAGAAAGTAAAAAAACTAAAACTGAGGGAAAATTAAGTTTCAGACGAAAGACTAATCAAAGAAGACAGAATAAACTACCAAACGGCACTCGAACTACAAACCAATCCATTTCAACTACCGCACCATCATTATCAGATAGCAGTATGATATCAGCGACAACACCAGTAGCGGATATTTCAATCTCTCCAACTACTACGATTTCTTCATCACTAAAAAAACCTCTATCTGATGATCGTACTCAAGAAACCGGTACGAAAACCGGTTCAGTTAGTGAAGGGAAAAGAGAAAAAGAACGAATAATTACTAAAAAACCGGAAGTTATGCCTAGGCAAGATGATGTGAAAAGAAATGATAAAATAAGCAGAGGTATGAGGAAAATTATGGATGTTTTTATTCAAAAAAAAAGTAAAACACATGCTATGACAACAGTGCCGAAACAATATGGAATAAAGGAGAATGAAGAAACAAGCAGTGATATTATTCAAGGATCAGGTATCATTATCTAAATTAGAAATTACAAAAAGACAAAAGTGATACTGTTATTAGCACTAACTAAATACAATCAAAACGAGTTAACAATTCAAATCTCTAGAAATGGATGACAGTTCAACTAGTCAAACAGAATCAGAATCATCAGAAGAATCGAGTGAATTCAAACATGTATAATATACCTTTATTTTTTTTTTTCTTATTTACTCTAATCCTCTGAAATCTTTGATTTCATCTTAGTATAGAAGACTACTTTCATTCATTTTTATGGGTAAGAATTGTTTTTAAAATACAAACTTACTTCATTTTACTTCAAAAGTTGGAAGATGTGAAGGATAACAATGAAGTGGCAATGAGCACATCTTCTACTGATACAACGTAAATTTGCTTTTTCGAACAAATTTTTTGTATTTGAACTGAAAACATTGTTTAATATTTAATGACTTAATCTTCTAAAAGTAATTCACCTGTATGTATTAAACTTACTACGTTACTACAAGGAGAAACACTGTAAGATTTGCAATCAGTAAATGATTGGATAGAAATTGTAGTTTCACTTTTAAAACTGTACACTTGTTTAATTTAAATATGACGAGAAGCGATTTTATTTCTTTACTATAATAAGTGCAGAAAATTTTCCTTAACAGTTAAATTCAATTTTAGTACTGATATGGTGCAGAATAAACAAATTGATCGATCATATACTAAGGGACTTTCAGAAATTCGATCAATTCTCCAAATTTATGGGATGGAAGAAGAAAAAACAGTATGCAATACCTACCAAAAAATCTATTTTTAACTATAGAAACTAAACAATTCACAAGAAAATAATGAAAGAATTCATTCATATTGTTTTGAGCAAAATATAAAATATTATATAATATTCATTGATCAATCAGTTTTATTATTAAAAAGTGTGATCAGATCTGATCCTAAATCAAAATATAATATGTTTTGGTTGAAATCGAAAACATCGAATCAATTAACCTTTTAATAATAATTAGTTTATTTAGAAAATGCATTATACAAATGCATTATTTCAGGAAGCATTTAACAAATTATTGGACGAAGATTTATCAATGAGTGAAAAAGAAATTGCTGAAAATTTAGTGAAAGCAGTTTGTGATTTACCAATGAATACAGAACTTCTCCAAAAAGTTTGCCTTTCTTTTTTAAAAAAAAAAATTGTTGACATATAAGCCAATCTTTCACTTATTTAATCTATCAGGCTTATTTATTTATTTATTTAATGAGATGAATAAACAGTGATATTTATTTATTGAAATGATAGGAAACTAAAGGTGATCACTTTTTAAAAATACTATATTTACCAAATAGAAATGATTGCAGAATGTTTGAAATAATTTATAAATTGGAATCAATATGTTCGTATTAGTATAGGTACTCAAGAAAATGCAATACAGTGGTTTACTTCGAAAGAATGAATACGAAACGTTGCAAAAGAATTTGGTACCACAAGCAATACATGAAAGTGTCACAATTGCGCTACTTGTACAGGTGTTACAACGGCAGAAATTTAACCAACCAGTTTCCTAAATTCGATATCATACTACAAATGCATTTCAATTCTAATAATCACTTACTCTTTAAACTGCCAAACTATGCAATTCCAATAAAAACCTTTGAATTCAAGGAACGATAAAAAGATATCGTTAAAGAAAAATGATAAACGAACAGTTTTGTTTTTAACTGATAAGAACTGCTTGTTTGATTAAACTAATATAACTTTCGTTTCTATTTGAATTGCTCTTGTTTGGGTACTTCTGTTTAATGTTATCATATGTATACTGCTGTTCCTGATATTGATACAAGTAAAGAAGAGGACTCTCTCCTACAATGCTTTCCTTTTATCATCATATCTTCATTTTCTCGATTACTTCAATTTTCTCAATAAAAGAAAATAACAATCAGAACTGTCTATCCTGAAATATCGCAATAATCAGAATCGTCTATCATTCTACAATATTTTACATAAGCTTAGACCAATTCCATGAAAATGTAATATATGAAGCTAACTAAATTTCTTACACGAACTGAAAGTATAATTAACAATGTTCGAACTGTAAGAACAATTTGTACGAACTAAAAGCATAGCTAATACCAGTAGAATTATTCCGTATCATCGAATAGAGTGTGAATTATGAGTAGCTGAATAGTCCTTCTCTCTATCTCTCTCTCTCTTTCTCTCTCCCTACACATATATGTGTGTGTGTATCGGTCTCTCTGTCTGTATAGTCTATAACGAAATTACTTTTTTAACTTTAGAATTAAAAATTCTTGTAATAAAATAAATTATCTTCGTATGTGAACTTTTATTCCTGACCATCTACTAACGAAAAAGGTTTCTGTGAAAGGATAGACCGTATTTTTGTTCACATCCGGTATTCGTCATGGCTTCTGTCCTGAACTATCATGAAGGAGAAGGAAGTAAAGTTCTCAGGGATGGGTAAATGCTTACTTACATCTGCGCTTACGTCCGTGTAAGAAATATATACGAAGGTTATTCTAAGCCTTAGGGGATAATAACATGAATTTTAAATCGCTATAAAGATGTCTTTAGTGTTATGATACATTGATAAAGTGATATAAGCTTACTGATTTATTTTTCAGCTCCATTAAAACACGTGTTCGATCCACATTGTAGTTTTTTTTATTATAGTTTCTAGGTCACTCTGCTCCTTTCACTAAATTCACACTTCTCCGTTTCACTATTGTTACTGCCTTCTGCTATTATATATTAATAGTGAGATTCTCTCGGTTAGAATATGTAAATTTTCTTGTTTACCGTTAGAATAGGAAATCTGACAAAGTGAAATATTTCTGATTAGGCGGTTTTTACAAATGAAGTTTTAGGTTTCAGTTTTAATTTTAGATTTTTAGGTATAATTAGCCGCCTCTTCTACTTATTTCTTCAATAGCGACAGAAAGCCATGAATAACAAGTCAATTCTCATCTATTATCAGTAATTACTTTTAGGACAATGTTTCCAGCATATGATCAGCAATCTGTTTCACGTCATTCTGCCTCACCTGATGAAGAAAACGATTTTAGTGGTCGTTTCGGCTCTTTTGCTTCGAGGTCGAAGAAAAAAAATGAAAAAAAGGAACAACGAAGAGACGACGATCAGGAAAGAAAAGCGAAAGAGAAGGCGAAACAAAAAAAAGAAAATGAACGGAAACAGATGCTGTCGAAGTATTCTATCAAGGTATCCTCATTTTGATCGTTTTACAATTAAATGAAAAGTTGAATGTTTTAATAATTTTAAAAATGTGATTTATATAGATCTTATAACTGGGTCATCAGGAGGTGATGGAGAACCTGGTCATTACTGTCAGGAAGTGATGCATACGCTTATTTGGTACTAAAGCAACCCAGGAATTATCTTACTTTTGGGGAAGGACGAAGGAAAAAAAGATATAAGAAAGGGAGACAGTTTTTTCCTATGCTTTTTGAATGTTGGGTTAATGATATAATAGTAAAAGTGAGATAGAAAGAGAAAATTATGAAGGAAATAAATAAGATTAAGAATGGGAAGAACAGGAGTAGAGGCTTCATCTAGAACCATTTATTTTATTAAGATACGTAGGTATTTCAGCTGTGAAGCATAAAATCAGGTATGTAGAAACCAAATTTATTACTATTGTATGTATTATACAGATGGTGGGGATCAATTCGGATGAAAGTGATATCGATATACCTATGGATATTGTATCTAAGCACGAAAGCAAGAAAAGAAGAAAAAAACATTCATCAAAAAAAAAGAAGAAACGCCATAGACGATCAAGCTCCTCATCATCTTCCTCTTCTAAATCATCCGATTCATCTGGCGACAGCAGCAGTTCGAATTCAAGCAGAAATAAACATGATAAGCGATCTTCAGTTCCCCAAATACTCTGTGTTAGTTTCAGAACGGATTCATTGATATGTAATTTTATTCATTGTTACGTAATTTTTAAATTTTATTTTCTTTAGTTATCTATTCAACTAATGCCAAAATTATGATTAAATTATTTATTCCGTTAAAAACTTACTGATGAAGATGGTATGATGATAGGTTAGATCTGATCAAGTTTATATATGTTTTCTAAAATTTATGGAAAGGTGGCAGTCGTAAAGGCACTGTTTTTCTTACTAGTGATTAGAGCCACCTTAATCTGTGAAATTAAAAATCGTTTCACAATTCAGGCAAATCAACGGTGGAGTTTTATGACAAATTTCGATCCATCTAATGCGAAATCCTTCATGATGATGGATTTAAGAGGAGATCGTTCTAATATGCATTACGAATCTTTATACAAGAGTGATATAGCTGAATACGGATTTGTATTGAAAAAAGTTCTTGGTGGCGACAAAATTCTTGAAGAGCAAGTTTTATAATAAATTATGATTATTCGTTCATCATGCAATGTATTTAATAAGAGCATGAATCTGATCATCTTTATTTCTTTTTGCTGAAGATAATTTTTTTATAGGGTAGTTTCTTGTCATTCTTTTTATAGAAAATTCATGTTATATTCTATTTGCAGATTTCATTTCGGCGTTCCTGAAAAGAAAGAAAATTTTCAAAGATACTTTAGCGATAAAATGAGTAAAGCTTGGAAAGAAGAACCAGAGCGATTGTGGAGAAAAAAAGAATTTAAGCCTTTCACAGATTATATTGAGCTGTCCAGATTTGCACTGTCGGAGGATGATTTGAAGGTAATGCCATTTTGTTGTAATTATCTTACTGTAATTTCCGAACTTTTCTTGCTTGTGTGAATTTAATTTTTAAAATTAAGGATGAGAGTGGAAATTGGAGTCTAGAAAAGTGTAACACAGTTCATGGTGGAAGATCCTTAATCGAGGCAACCCCAGAAACAAAAAGTCGAAAGTATAACGCAGCATTAGGAAAAGATCGACATAATATCGGATTGTGGCTGAAATTCTTAGCAGTTCAGGTGGAAATTATCGTGTTATATCTTTTTAATTTTCTTTTCGCTGACATTTTGGCACCACAGCAGTCATCCTTACATAATATCTTTTAAGGACGAAGTATTTTTGGCTCAGAGTAGTCTGGAAACTCGGAAGACAAGGAATGAGCGTCTTACGAATCGCGATCTCTTAGAACGGAAAATGAGTATCTTGGACAAAGTAATGGATTATTTGATATTTTGTCGCTATTTACAGACAATAAATATATATGTTAAACTTAGTTGTTGTAATCAAAGGCTTTTCATTTGTAACTGGAAAACATATCTCTATGAAATGCGGTAAAAAGATCACTTTCATATCCCTTTAAAGTATCGGTCTGATGCTAACATTATTTTTGTCCATACTTGCAGGCGATTTCACTTAATTTCAATTGCGTAAAGCTCAAATTGGAACGTCTGAAAATTGGAATGCATTTATGGGAAGAAAATTTTTTCAGTCGTGAAATGAAAGACGTTAGCTTTTTATGCTTAATTATATTTTCAAAAACTGATTTCTTTTTGATAATTATCTGCTTAATGCATTACTAGTAATCGCTTTCAATATTATTTTATGATAACATATTAAGGTGGAGTTTAAACATGTTAATGATCCAGAAATGTGGGGAGGCATACTTGATCTTTTGGAGAGCGATACGAGACGATTTAATCTTATTAATCAGGTCTTTTTTTACATATTACATATTTACAAATTTTTGTAAATTTGTTAGAGTGTTTTTGAATGGAAAAGCTTTTTTATTATTGGGAAAATGTGATAATTATTTGTTTTCTTCGGCTCTATTTTTCGTGTCAGTTATATGTAACATAGCAATAGAGCCGAAGAAAATAAATACCTGTCAGTTCAATTTTAGAGATCTTTTTCGTTTTCAGATTTTTTTCAATCCAACTTACGTTTCAGTGTATAAAGATGAAGGTATGTTTGCAAAAACTTGACGAAATACGCAGCGGTAAATTACTGTCACATAGGGCACTACCAAACACGGAACAGTTTATGGCATCCGTGATCCTTCGTAGAATACGTCTTCTGTTGAAATGTGGACATACTGAAAAAGTAATATAATCTTATTACACCGTTTAAATTTATTCTCAACAATTACTGCGCCAAAGGCGATTCATTTTAGTTGCATAGTTCTAATTTATTCATTTTTATACATTTTATCTAAATTTGTTTACGGAGGAATGAGAGCAAAGAGGGACAAGTGAGAAGGAAGCAAAAAGGTCACGAGTGGTTTTTTTCTGAGGAATTTATAGGCAGTTGCGACGGCTCAGGCTGTTTGTGAATTTAACTTATGCGTTCCGGAATCATTCAAAACTGCGAATTTGGATGATAAACGAAAACTTTTCGAAGCTTTTTGGGATAGTGGAATTGCACGTATCGGGGATGAAGGCGCAGAAGGTTTCAAACTTTTTTTTTAAATTTTTTAAACTTCCTGATTTTATGTGATATCAGGGACTTTAGCTGTTCACATTTTTAATTTTAGGGTGGGCTCGATCAATGGAATACGTAAAGAAAGGAGCAGTGAAAACAGATCGATCTTTGTGTGAAGAGGAACAGCTGGAATATGATAAAAAGGAGGAAGAATTATGCAACAGGGTTGGCCCAAATGGCTTGAAGTTACCAAATCGTTTGGTTTGGATAGAAATAGAACGCTTGCGCACGCAATATCAATGGAGACCAATTAGAGATTTAGGCGCTACGGTACGGCCAATTATTGCAATAGCTGAAGACTTTCATTTGTTTTATTCACTTTAATACGCTTTATAATAATTACAGTTCGATGATAGCGAGCGAGTGGTGACATTTCAAGACATTGAGGATGTATTATATGTGTTTAGTCCCCCTGTTGCTTTCGATCTTTTGTGCAGCATTTTAGAAGAATTTGGAGCAGTGATATGTACTCGGGTATGAAAATATCTTTAATAAATCTTTACTAGATTTTCTTTTTAATACTGTCTACAAAATTTTGAAAGGCAGCGTATTGCTGGAGCAGATTGGAGCGATACCTTGACTAGTACAACTAAAAACAAGGTACCAGTGCAACTTTAGTAGTTATATTAGAGATGTAAATGAGTCGTGATCTCTTCTTGTTGCAGTCAATTAGTTCTTAAGTCTGCAATTCTTAAATTTTTGTATACAAAACATGTTTCATTGATATGCAGCTGAAAGTCGATGCTCATCTTAATTCCTAGACTTTTCACAGAGGAACAATGGACTTATTTTCTGGAATTGGTTTTTTCAACGACCATTTTCTATTATTTCGGACTCTTATTGTATCCTTTCAGCACTCAACTTTATCATCGAATATTATGCATGAATTTGCCGTTTTTCCTGATCTCTCTGTACGATTGAGAAATTTTGATAAATCATTGAGCAGATTTTTCGAACTAGCTTCGAGCTATGTACAAGAAAAACGGGATTTACTGCTCTCATCACAATTGCTCACGTATGTTTTATTTAAAGGCATCATTTTTATTAAAATTTTTAGATTTCATTCAGACCTTTCTTGGATTCATTGGTCAGATTATTCTAAATTGAACTCACTTCCCAACTCTTTCCACTTTATTTTATTTTCGTAAGCAACAAATTGAAACTCATTAAGTGTGCAATATGAGTGATAAGTTCAATGTTTACTGTTAGAAATAATCTTATCGATCACTATCCCCAAGATCTTTTTATTATTTAGAAACTACATCAAAAAGCAATTCCTATTTTATTGTCGTAGTAATTGATTTAGATATTTTAATTTCCTTAAAATGGATGCTGAGTTGAGCGAAAAAATGCGGTTAAAGAAATTCCGAGACGAAGCAAAAAACATATGTCATAAAGACAACAATGTTAGCAATATCTCACTGATGGCAACATATGCAGAAAAGGTATGCTTTTTGGATGTGTTTATTCATATCTCAATTGAAAAAGCAGTTTCTTTGTCTCAAAATCAAATTCATTGAGATAAATGAGCAGCACAAGGAAAAGCTGGAGAGAAAATTATAGAAGTGGTGTCTGTTTGGGGGAGAATGAATAATCTTATTTAATATATCTATTAACTTATTTTAGATGTTTGAGCTGGGAGAAAAACAGATAGCAAAAATTTGTGCCAGTAAATTTCTCATAACGAGTATATGGAATGAGGTTGAAGTTGTACGGACAATTCCACTACTTCGTATGGCTATTGTATATATATCTGCAACTGATGACGAAGACGAAAAGCGATGCCTCATTGCGAATTTCATATGTCACGGAAAGCCTGTCGCTGATACGGTAATTTTAAATAGTTAATCTAATGTTTTCGATCAACTCCGCATTCAGTAATCAATATTTGATAAAACTTGCTTCGTAAATATGCAAATTTACGTGAAGCGGCATACTTTAATCTATCGCTAAAACTGAAAGCAATATACTGAAACTGCTATCTTTAATTAATTTAAAACAAGTGTGGAAAAATTGAAGAATGGATTTTTTAGTCTAGTTTTTTGAGATGTGATGATTTCAGACTACAGATCCAAAGAAAATTGAGGGCCGAATTAATTTCCGACTCCATAGTCTTTTGACAACTAATTGCTTGAAAGAAACGTGGGAAGGTTCTGCAATTGATCTCGCAGCGTCACTGATTCTTTTTTTTGCGTATTATTATGTTGATAACAGTAAACGAGCATATAATTTAAAGAAATGTTACACAACTCTATCTGATATCATGAAGAATAATCCTCAACGCAGATTCACGGTTCGTTATATTTCAAATTTTGTTTTTATTGAACATGAGTAGAAAGTAACTTGTTCTGACAATAAGTATAATATATGAAAGAAGAACTTCATTTTTTAAAAACTAAGGTCACACATTTCTAGTAGTTAGTTATTCGATGAAATAACTATAAAAGCATTGTCTCAGATAGCTTAACTGTTTTAATTCATTTATTTAATATTCTTCATTAGCAAAAGCCTTCTTCTCGAAGACTTGATTCAATTAGGTTTAATCATTTCATTCATGTAAGAATTACTGCTGAAATTTCCAGAGAAAATATCTCGAACTATTGCAAATGCATGTTACGAATAATCCATGTGAACCTCAACGCTTGTTGATTGAAGCATCTTTAATGGCTCATCAAAAATTTCCGACAGAAATATCGTTTTTGAAGATTTATATAGATTGTTGTGCTGTAGGAACACGTGTCATACATTTGAGAAGATTCCTAGAAAGTGATGTGGAAGGTATAATTTTATTTTTGAATGCTATTTTCTGGTTGGCTGTAAATAAGCAACCATCCAGTTAAATAGAACGGTTTAACAGCATGAATCAATAATTATCAAATTATATTAGTCTTATCCCATTTCTTGTATTCTAAAAAAGAGCAGCAGTAATATCGATTTTACTTTTTGTACTGATCTTTTAGTCATATGAAAGTGTGATTTCCGATTTTATCTTTATATCGCAATTTTTTTTTTTGACAGAATATGACCAGCGAAAAGAACTACATTTACATCTTAAGTCTTCTTCTCACTTTATCTTCTTCCTATTTTGTTCACTTTTTGCTTTCTTTATCGGAGATATGCTTTCTTCTGCACATGTCAGATTTTAATTTTGGAATGTGATCTTTTTTTGATTTGGAATGGTTATTCATCATGACATTAAATGTTTTAATTTCATTGATTAACCTTTAGTGACTCGAAATAAGGATTCATTTCATCTTACTTTGACGGATTATTGAAAATAGAACTCTTGTACGCTTAGATTGAACTTAACTCGTTCTAGATTGGCATGCAAAGTACTGCCTTGCTTTTGGTTCTGTGTACCTTGAGCTACTCAGACACAGAAAACTATTAGAGACGAGCGATTTCCAGTCTCCCGAACTACATCGTCTTAGAGCGGCTGTGAAGAAGTCAAGTGAGCGTATCTGCCACCGTGATGATATCTTTTGGCGTTTATTATTGTTCATCGAGAATGAACGAAGGGATACTCTACGTGCACGCGAGGTTATTTTTCTATTTTGAAACCGATGTCAATATTTGTCGTAAAATTCTCTTAGTATGTGAGTGTGAGTTAATCTGCAGTTCTCATAATTTCTCATAGCAGCTGTCAAAAATGTTCCATCTTTTTAAATACTCTCATCCTTGGCTTTTTTAGAATGTTTCTTTTGATTATCAAGATTTGGTAAATTAAACTTTATTTTTTACGTATGCGTCATTTTTTTGAAGGTTTTCTATTTGGCATATGCTGAATGTCCATGGTCCAAGTCACTCATCATGGACTATAAAGATGTCAGTGATGGTGAACATGAAAAATTGCTGGATGCATTAGTGGAAAAAAAGCTAAGACTTCGGTGTGAACATGAGGAAATTGCCGTATTGTTGCAATGAACATAAGAAAGAATACGGGAAGTGATTAGATTTTTACTGTATTAAATTGTAAATAATAAGATGTAAAAATTACAACATTATTGGAAATACATCTTACATTTCTATGCAACTTTTAACTTGTAAATCATAAATAAATAATAGGCATTTTGGATGTTCACGTTGTTTTGAGCGACATAGTGGGGATTTCATTGTTGATTTTCATCATTTCGTTGTATTGATTGTTATCAATTTTTATTTATTTGACTTGACGGATTATTTATCTTGCTTAAATTCCGTAGATCTTACAATTCGAAATGTACTTGCTGGTCATATGATAGAGGGACATATATTGGAAAAAAATATTTTGAACTGGGTCTAATAATTCGGTGTTAATATCTCAGGAAAATTTTTTGGATCTCAGATCTGATTGATTCTATTTGTGTTTCGGTGTAACTTTTTTAATATGTCATTATTTATCGGCATTGTTTAATAATTGTTTGTGTAATAAATTTTCATATAAAAATTTTCTTAATGATTTGTTTTGAAATATTGCATAAATTTATTTTACTTGCCATCTTATCTATTGCTTTTATATAATCTACACTTTTTTAGTTGCTTTATTCAACTTTTTCTCTACTATTCCTAATTGGCTAAGGAAACGAAAAGATCTTTCAAATTAAAAACGAGTCTTAGTTGTTAGTCAGTCGTATTCATTGTTTATTTGCTATCAACTGCATTAATCTTTAAAAAAGAAAGGGTGGAAAAGGGAAAAGTATGAAAACAATGATTTATGTTGAGATTGCTTTCATGTGCAATAGGTGTTTAATATTGTGTTTCAATTTAAATCTTGTTAATTGGAATAAAATATTTCCGCAATAGATAAGATTTGTTTCGTCCTTTCATTCATGAATAGATTTTGCATTACAACTTAAATTTGTGAACTAATAATTGAAATTGGACAAGTCTATCATTATGCACTAACTATGCGATGACATTGGTAATGTTGAATTAATAGTAGGTATTCTGATTTCTGATTTACAAAATTAATCGGTGTGGCCAATGAATGATTTATAGTTGGGAGAGTAGGGATTATATATTCTTGCTCTAATTAATCAATATCGGTCTTCCACTCTTTTATTACAAAATGAGTATTTGGTATTGTCTTTTAGATATTTAAAAATTTTGATTAAGAAATTATGTTCAAGAAAAATAATAGGAACTATTGGACCGTTTTCAGGAAGATAATATGGCTGCAAGTTTTGATTCAAAATTGAATATCTCGCAAGGACAGGGATTTATAAGATCTACAAAAAATGGAACATTCAGGTATGATTTTCTTGATTTGCTTTCTCTTTCATAGTTTCACTATTTGCTCCAAGAAATCTATCGATATAGAGAGAACCACTACAAGTTGTCATGATTCATAACAGATTATAATCTTGCGGAGTAAAATTTGACCAGTTTTATATCATTCTACTTTATTAGTTAAGCTTATAGATATGTAAATGTATAAAGGAAGATATGATAAAGATATGGCTAACGTTTAAAGGCAAAGAAAAGTTAAACAGGATGATAGTAAAAAATGAATGAACTATTATAAAGGTTAATTTATAGAATCTAAAAGAGTTTCTGACTTAAGCGGATTAATTATTCGAAACAAAAATTAGATGTTAACAAAAGTGTCAATGAAAAATTCAATATATCTTTTGTTTCAGCCATCCATCCATTGTACTTTCTCATGTGATCTTCCGTTCAGCTGCTATTTTCTTCTATGTTTTTGCATATTTCTTCACAAATTCATTTATCATTCATTTTTTAGTTATTGTAAGTTTTTAAAAAGCTTTTTGATTTTTTCATTCATGCTCGTTAATGAATACAATTTTACTTTCATTACTATGACTATTTTATACGATTGTTTTCAGCTCACCTTATTATCCATTGATTTTTGGACCGTAAAAAATATAACTGGACGTCTTCTTGTTGGACTTCGTTGGTGGAATTTCGTCGACGCTGAAGGTAACAATCATTGGCGATACGAATCAGCGAAGGTGTGCTTTTCAAGAAGATAAACATAGGAACTGGTCAATATTTCTTGTACATAAATATTAATGAGTAATGGGTAACGGAAAAAGGGATAAATTTGTGATCTGATGATTGAAACAAAAGATTTTTTTCTGAGCTTTACCCTAACGTCTGGACTTTTTTAGATACAAAACGTCAGCTTCAGTAAATTTTATGGGACTTCTTTTATTTAGAAATATGGCTAAAAATTATTCTAGAATACGTCTCGCTTCGACATTTTGGAACAGCGAATTTTTTGGGGTGCTTTGGTTGCGGCACCAGCTATGTGGATGATATTAGTTTGCATTGCTTTTGTCACTCTAAAATGGGAGTGGATGGTGGTAGCTATAATGGGTCTATTAATGAACGGGGCAAATTTATATGGCTATTTGCGATGTCGATGGGGAACTACTACTGAATTTACTAATTATATATCCAAAATGGCATTTCTTTCAGTCAGTTTTTGATTTTCTTGTTTTCAGATTGCCTTCTATTCCTTCTCTAATCCTTTTATGCGATTCTATCGTTGATTCTGAATATCTGTTGCTCTTCCAGGTCTTATCAAAATCGAGTGAGACCCAATCAAATCATCAATCATCACAAATTATATAAATATTGAAATATGTTGTTCCATGCGATAATTGTTATAAAAATTTTCGATGAGGTTGGTTATTTTCGATAATCATGTGTAAAAAAGAATTTTAATTCTTTATCATAACACAAGAATTCATGTTTCATTCATCATACATTTCGAAATAAATTACGATAATAATTTGATTTTTCTTATACAAGTAGAACAGGATCTTGTTGGATCGGTGCACGATGTCATTATATTTGTTCAAATTATATTTGTTCAAATTATCTCATATTGTTTGTTCTTTTATGATACTTTCCTAATTACTCTTTCTCCTATTAATAGGAGAAAGTTGGCCTTCATATGATCTGTTATAGTTTGTAACTACAAAGGAAATGTTTTATATATTATATAAATAGTAGTGGTTGAGGAATTTATATACATAATAAGTGATTAGAGAATATTTTACAGTAGTTTCGGAAAAGAACAAGGCAGTTTTCTTTGTTTGCTTGTTCTCGATAGGTGTTAATTTCTTTTCTATCCTGAAATAATCTTATTTAGTAAACTTCTATTTTCAATTGTAGTTGCTACGTCCTTTCTTACTCTGGGAATTTGTTCTGGAATGTAGGTTTAAATCAATAAATTTAAATAAATCAATAAAGATTAATTGAGTAAATAATTCGATAAAAGAATTGTTAGTTGAATAATATTTAATAAAAAAATTAAGCTATCATCTTTGGAGTTCTCATCTTTGAAATAAGATTACATGTAATGCTATCCGAAAGTCACTTGTTATTTGATAGAGGAGATCTTTGATAAAAATTTTAATACTGGCAATATATTACGTGACTTCCAACTAATAAATCGTTAATGAAGAAAAAAGCTTACTAAACAAGCTAAAAGATTTTGCTGGAACGGAAATAAGTAATAGGCACAAAATGAGAAGCAAGCATTAGGAACTGAATCTTTGATTTGATTTTACGTTGATGGCGATTCTGCAATAAGTTATTGGATGATGATAATATTACACTTATGAATTTGAGAATAATCTGTCGAATATTCAGTAATGCTCAGTTATAATGATTATGATGTTAATATAATGGAATTGCAATCTAATCCAGATCCGCTTGTTTAGCTTAAACAATTAATTACAAATCATAGACTCATTCATTGAATTCAAATTTATTTGAAGAATTTATTTTCAGAAATTTCGTAAATTTAATCTGACTTGTTCCTTTCGTTCATCATCCTTTCGTTTCCTACAGCAAAATCAATGTAGTAATGACGTTTAATGATTACCTATCTTGCTTTGCTTTCTCCTTTCTCCCTCAAAACTCTCCGTTATCTGTGCCACCAAAATAGTAAAGAACCTTCGCCATACGTCAGTTATCATTGTTACGGAACACGAAGACGCAAATCGTACTTTTTTCTTTTCTTGGTTTGGTTCTTCCTAAAATTGAAGAGCGATTTTTATAAATTAATTTATGAAAATACTATTTAAATTACTGATACTTTTGATTTGTGTTAATTTGAAAAGTTAATTAAATTCTTCTGATATTAAGTTCTTTTGAATTCTCAAAAATTTGAAATTCAATTTAAAAAGTTAATTAAATTGTCTTATAGAAAATGCAGTAAAAGAAAAGAGAAATAATTTACTTTTTCACCAATTAAATAAGGAATGAAGTCATCGATAAATGTATTGCCTACAATGGCAAAATAATTCTTTGCTTCACTTTGATTCACTTCTAAAAACATTTGTCGAGAATGTGCTCGACCAATTTTACGAACTAAATGCCAAGCACCAAGTAGATTTTCGGTATGACCGATCATAGTTGTTAACTGTAATTATTATGATAAATTGTATCAAATAATAATAACTTATCGCAATCTTCTAATCTAATGAAAACATGAAATTTTAATTTGGAATGAATTCACTTAGTTATTAACTTCCTAAAATACAGACCTTAAAATAACAAATCCAGATTTTGCTCCAAAGATTTTTCTAACTTTTCTTTAAATTAAGTTCATTGTTTAGAACCGATATTATTTAAAACCCATATCAGATTTTAGGTGATAAAATATACATATATATTTGTTCTACAACTGTAGCTCCATCGCGTGAAAAGTAAATGGATCGCAGTACTAGTAGATTTAATGATAATAGATTGCTAGACTATAGATAATAATAAAAAAATCTGACTTCAAAGTAATTGATTTCAAGATTTCAAAAATTTGATTTCTTAATATAGGAATTGATCTTTACATTGATATTTTCTAGCAATGTTTAAGTATGCTCAATATTAGTTAATCAAGCAGAAATATAATCCGATATTAGGTTCAGTTTCATGAAGCAAGCTATGAAGATACTTTCCTATTTTTTTTAGCTATTTAATATTATTCAGTCCAAATTATCAATGGTAGCTTATCAGGAATGAGCCAAACAATATAATTTAATAGCTAACACTTTGAGACCCATTTTTCCAACATGTAATCATTTTATGACAAATTACGCTAACTCTAATACTTTAATCATATAATACAATTAAAGTCGTCTGTAAGGTTTTGCAATTTTGAAAGATTATTGAAATATCTATTAATTAATTAAAATAAAAGCACTTGATCAAGGCAATCAGTAAATCGTGCGATATGTCCACCCAATTTTGGCATTTTTGGCATTGTTGCTTTCGGTGATCTTTCAACACCAAAAGGCTGCAAAAAATTTTTTGGTTAATTTGAAGCTAATAATGAATTATTATAAACTAGGAAACATAAGCGATGCTTGCACTTTACTTTGCCAGTAATTTTCTTATCATTTAATTAAAATTAAACTATCAGATCGTTTACTTTACTATTCTCTACTATTCTTTTAAGTGCTTAATTTAACGAAACAAAAAAATGGTTTTAAAATTTCTTCTGAATATATTATATCAGTTTGCATTTGATGTAAGCGTTGCTTAGAAGTCTATCAAATTGAATTTGATTAAGTTAATAGTCAAGTTAAGCTTAAGCTATATTGTATCGGATTAAATTAATAGATTGCTTTAAATATCAGGAAACTGATTAGTCTATTTCGTAATATGGAAATTACCTTTTTCAATTCAGGCGCAATATCATTTAGAATTTTCACAAATATAATTCCGATAATTTCTTTTGGATCATTTAATTTCTGAAAGAAATGGTAAATTCCGTAAATTTTTCTTTTTAAATAACGTTTAAAACAAAGTTAAGAGTTAAGTTAGGGCAAAGTTAAGAGATAAGTGAAGAATGAATGAATCTATTGAAAATAAAATGAGTTAGTTAAGCTAAAATGATTATTAAATTAATCAATCAAAAAATTCTTTAGTTCATTTCATTTCATTATTTACTATTTTATTTAAAGAAAATTATATAATTATAACCTGAAAACTTTCACGTAAACAAATCCGTTCTTTTTTAACAAAAGCGATTTGGAATGGATTATCAGGTTCGAAATTAGCCCAAACGCCAATTGATTTACTTCTTCTCACTGATCCTGCTGCGTTTCCCATCATAAATTTACTGTTAAGGGCATATCAGGTTATCAGGACATACCAGTGTGTATTTTTGTTTATTTTAAATTTCGCTGCAATTTGAAATCTAAAAAGTAGCAATAATATTGATGATGAATAAGTTATGAAAAAGAAATCGTTTTCACGTTGCGTTTATCGAATTTTTGAAGTGAATCAAATTTAAATCAAATGATAACAAGTAATATCAAATATTACTACTTGTGATTGCTTGATAATTCGAATTGAAATTATTTGTTGATAAATTGATTTTTAAATTCATAACTTTCTGACTTTTAAAGTTTTCCTCGTTTCAAATTTAAAATTGATAATTTTGTCCATGATTTGAATTTGAATTGAACTACGCTTATAATTTTAAAGTTTCAAATTTTATCACACAAACAGGAAAAATTGGATTTATTGATCAAATGAATAGTAAAGCATGATTTCAAAAAGGACCAGTTTAATTAACTGTAATTTGAAACTTAAAAAGTACTAGAATGGATTATCAGGTTCGAAATTAACCTAAGCGATTGGGAAAACAACCTGATTTCATCAACAAATTACGTGCAAAAGAAATTACAAAATATATTAGTCCAAGCAATATCAAGAAATTACAAAAATTACTAAAGAATCTAAAATAGAATGTAAGCTTACTAGAATTATGGAAAAGCTTAATGGAATAGCAAAGAAGTGTGAGAGTAAAAAAGGTTTGACACAATCAATTGGCAATTCATTAGAAAATAATTTATCATATGTTGATTCTATAAAAACTGATCAGGTTGTTCTCCCAATAGCTTAGGTTAATTTCAAACCTGATAATCTATTCCAGTACTTTTTTACTGTATCACTAGTTTAGGTTCTTAAAGTTTCACAATATTCCCCCTACTTTAAAGTTTTGATCATTCATTTCGTTAAATGAATAATAATTCTTCTTGATGTTCAACTTGCTATGATGCGTCTCCAATATGATATAATATAATTTCTCGACGTTGTGAAACAGAATTTCAAAAACTTTTAAATAATTTATAAGACATGAATACATGAATTTTTTTTTAAATAATTTATAAGACATGAACAGAATACATGAATTACACTATACCATTTATAATTTTCAACTATTGAAATATTCGAGATACTTTTCCATATCAATACTTTTCATAAAAAGTTAAGGTAATGAAGTGAAAAGTGAAGTAATAAGAGAAATCGCAATTTCAACTAATAAATTTAATCCTTGCCTTGTCAAAAGCGGAATTAAATTGCTCTTTATATATATCGTTACCATATTTTATAAGAAATTTCATCAATGTTTTAAATAATTACGATATTTCAATAAAAATTTTAAAATAATTATAAGATAAGATTAAAAATGATTTTTAAATCATAAGAAAGAGTACAAAGCAATATTTCCTGAAGTAAAATAATCTCAACATGCAAGAAATTAAAATACAAAAATGTTAAAGAAAAGAAAAGACGTATATATAAGTTCTATATTAACATCAATGCAAAAATAATTAATTTGAAATAAGAAAAAATTGAACGTTTTTAATGAGAAAAATATAAATTTTGAAATCAGGAAAAAAAAAGAATTGGATGTAAAAGTGTAATCATTACATTATTTGGAATAAAAATTGAATCTCATTATTTGTTGCATGATTGAAATGTGCAAAGTAGAAAATGAATTCAAAATTAATTAACGACGGTTTATTGAATGAAAAAATTGAACAATCTAGCAGAACTTGCTTCCATCGAATGATTCCATTTTCAGGTTTAAATTTCATAAATAATTATCATCAACAGGGATTTTTTTCCTTCTTACCGGAATCAGGGATAATACACATAAGTTTAGATTAAAAGAATGAAATTTTCAGTATACTCTTGGCAAAAATTAAAAAATTATTACGAGAATTGAAATGAATTAATGATTGTGAAATTGTAATGAGAATTATAAAAAATCAAAAAGAATAATCAAAAGTTTAAATAAAATTTATCATCTTAAAATTTATAGATTTATAGCATTTAAATTTATCATTCTTATAGGTTATTTTAATGATTTTTTTTAATTCAAAAACATCTATCAATAATTTATTTCTTAAATGTAATTTAAAAAAGTGATAAAATAATATTGCAATAATAAGATTTCTATTCTTACTATTATAATACTACTTCATCAATATTATTCATGAAATTTTTTTTTTCCTAATTTGCACAATAAAATTTTTTAACGCATTTACACAATAAACTATCATTACTATTACTATAACATTTAATAAATAAAATGATATACGTCAGAAAGGGTGAGAAAGATAACAAAGAATGGTGGTTAATTTAATTGTAAGAAATAAATGAAAAGTCTTAGGAAATAAACGGTGATAATATTTCTTTTAGCTTAACAACAAACAACAAAATCAATTGAAGTTCCTTAATTGCCTGTTGCTATTGTTACGTATTAATACTCGCTGAAAATTATAATTAATTCCTTACTAGCATAAAAATTTTCATTCATTTATAGGCAGTAATAAAAGTTTGCTATTGAAGAATAACAAGCGCATATACAACAACCAATTTTGGGATAGACTAAAAATTAAATTTAACACAATTTATTATCGATCAATTGAAAAAAAAGGTAGAAATAAATTATTAGTAATTTGAATAATTAAACCATCAGGAGTATAAAAAAATACTTTGAATGATTAATGATAAAAATCAAGCATTTTGTTTATATCAATGCTTGCTTTAAGATTAATGAGTTCGATAAATACTTCGTATTTTAATTTGATTTGATATCATGTGCTTTTTCCAGTGTAATGAAAAAAATATAATAAAACTTAATAAGACCATGATAGAACCATTTTATTGAAAATTAAATAATTTTCAATATATGTATGCTGAGCAAAACGAAATTTCTATCATATATTTTGATGCAACAGGGTCATTGTTGAACCGTAAGAACGAAAATAACCGATTACACTTATAAAAACATACAAAATTTAAGTATAAATTCCAAAATAATCCGATAAAGGAAGTTTAAAAATATAAATTTTTAAAAACTATTATAAGGCGGCATAAAAAATTAAAATTAGATGAAAATGTAAATTCATCAGCTAAAGTTTTTAAAAGGCGGACATACAATAATATTGGTAAATGATCAATTTGGCATTATACAGAAAATAAATACAGAAGAGATCTTGTAGTAAAAAAAAAACTTGCTACAGATTTGCCTATGTAATTCGAATTCTTCATTAGTTTTATTCAGGCATATCTTTCACGAACTTTTGCTAGCCTATTCACTTTGATTTTATAAAGTTTGCTTTGCAAAAACTAACAAACGAGGGTGCGCATATTACGACATTAACGCTTTCAGTTTGAAGTCAGTATTGAAAAAACGATGTAGTGAAGAAGCTAGCTCTTTGTTGTTTAGAACATTCGTAAGCATATCTGCGTCGCTGTTAATAACATCCAATAAACATTTCATTTTTCCACATTTCATCAATCGAGTCACTTCACCACTCGAAATATATGGTAGCCGTGTCATTTGACGATGAAGAACAGAATTGAATTTATCACCTAAGTATATTCAAGTTAGTAAACAAAGATGAATTTTGATTTATTACGAGAATAATAATGAAACCAAAAAAACTTATGAAGGCAATCATTAATTGGAAAGGTTTTAAGGAAAGAATAATTGAATTGTCATTAATTATAAACAAAAAATTCTGAAGCAAGTATTAATCAAAAAGATTCAAGTATGGTCATGCGCTTACGGTTAGAAAAGAAGACAAATTCTCTTGATACAATATCAATTAAGAATTCGTCGATAAGTAACATCGTTCCGATCCGATTTATTAAAGAAATAAATTAGGTGACCATCAATTTGACTTAAGACTATGACTATTACTAGATGGATCTATCCAAAAACCAAACTCCTGATTTATATTTTAGTACTGAAGGAATTAAAAAACCTGATTCGGAATTAGATGCACCAACACATTCTTCGAGATCACTTTTAATTGCCAATGCCTGTACCAGATCTGGTTCCTGCTCCTTTAGCTGTAAAAAAGCAGAGTACTCCAAGTATCACATATTTCTTACACATAAAATCATAAATTTGCCTATGCATTATGCAACAATCATTGTTTCTGATCGTAAATAAATGCAAACGTTATACAAAGGGCAGTAATCTATTAAATCAGAAAATAATTGGAATTTAGGAATTACTTTTAGCTCTTCAAACATTTCCGACGAATGAGTAGGATCCAAAGTCCAAATGATATTCATCGCTGGATAAGTCCTCACCAAAATTGTAAAAAGAGATCGTGTTTCACGGCAGCGACGACTTAATTCTCCCTTTAATGTTTCCGTCATTTTTCCATGACAATGGATAATAGGAGAAATAAAAAATTAGAACGATAAAATAATTTGGAATGATTTATTATAGTGAACGCAATGATGTTTAATGAAAAATTTAGAAAGGATCAGAGACTTACCTGGAAGGGACCACCATTAAATTTTTTGTAATCATCTTTGACATTTGCTTCAATAAGCAGAATTACATTTTTATAGTGACGCAACATCTAAAATACAATTTGTCAAAAAAAATCAACAATGTTATAAACAAATATTACATTAATGAATAATAAAAAGAGTGTTTTTGACGAATCTAACTTTTAGCAGCGAAGTTATTAATATTAAGAAAGCTCAAGTAATTAATTCAAAAAGCTAGCAAAAAAGACCTGTTCAATCTGCTTAAAGATGCGGCCACTATGAAGTGACTGAGTAAGATCATCGAGGGCTTTTCTTTCAACAGCTATATTTGGCGAAAGAATATAATCTCCAACCTCGATTGTAGCTGGCATTAGATCTATACCTCGTTTGTAAAGTACTGTTGGCAATTCGCTTTGGAATTCCCTCATATCAACTATCACCTAAATACTGAATGACATTATATCAGTTACATTTCCATGCCCAAAAACTCCATATAACAATTTATTTAATGTATTTTGAACATGAAAAAACTAAAAAAATTTACCTTTGGGGTTCCCTCACTTTGATCAGCTCTTCCACCAGCATTTCTAGTCGATTTCATAAGTATAAATCTATGAGGTTCTTCACGATCTGTTTCATATTCCCTGGCAGACATCAAAGTCTAAAAAATGGTTTAATATACAAGGTTACACTTTCAGGTAAATTCCAAAAAAAGAAAAGAAAATTATCACAATCAGACATACTCCTTGCTCTCGAACCATTTCCTCGAAAGCCATTTGTTCTTTTCTTAGTGAACAAAGATATCGTTCTTCTTCATTTGAATTCGCGTACATAACAATATATATCGTCAATGGTCTATCAGAGTGGCATGCTTTATACATCTGTAACGAGCAAAATTAACCAAATACATACATGAAATTATTCTAAAAAATATGTCATTTATCAAAAATTCAAAGGCTTATGCATCCTTCATAGATAAGTTTTAATTGCAAGAAATTTCACTTGAAGGGAATCAAAATCTTGACCGGATAAAATAAGGAATGCTTTACCTCTAACAAACGAAGAGACACCATATCGGAATGATAAAGAATAACAATTCGTGGTTCAAAAGTTTCCAATTGTCTGATGAGGTTATATCGTTCACCAGAAGGAACAATGACTAGAAGAGGATCTTGATCTCGACTTCCAGTGCTTTCTGAATCGTTTGAATTTTCAGATTGAACATCTTCGACATTTATATTAGCAGTAGATGCATTATCCTCCTCCTAAAGTTTAATTTATAAAACGAACTACAATGAGATAAGTTTTGTATTTCGTAAATGCAAATACTTTGACTGATAAACAATTATGGTAGTTAATAAACTTCGAAGAAGATGATAGTATTTTTGACAAACGTTAATGAACCACATTAATCAAAAAATAAAATTCTACTAAAAGCGAAGATGGTTAAATTTTCAAAATACATTAGTACTAACTTTTGTCTTTTTTTTAATTTGCACTACGCCGAAACGCATAAGTCGAGCCTGCTTCCTTGAATCACGCTTTTTCTTTACTTCCTCAAACAAACGACGTCTTTTCCGGCTCTTTCGAGTGAATTCCTTTTGCCATACTTTCATATTATTTACTATTTCGCTGTCTGTTTCACCCTATAAATAAGAAAGACGTCTGGTGCTAAAATTAGGAAGAAAAAATGAATTTGCATAAGATAATTAACCTCGACATTATTGGTGAATAGAATAATTTGTGAAGGATCCCATGAAGGTTGTGCTTCTGGTTCAGTATCACCTTTTTTACCAATGAGCTCTTGTCTCAACTGCTCATTTTGGGTCCACAAAAATTTTATCACACCCGAACTAATGATGTCTCGCAACTGCCGACACACTTCATTTCCTGCACCAACTAATAAAACCGCTGGTTCTGGAAGCAATTTATAAAGCTTTAAAAAGCATTAAAAAAAATGGACATTTGCTTCGAGAAAAATAACTTTAGAGTAAAAAATCTTCAAGGCAAGCAATTTGATGGACTTTAAATAAATATTGCCTTAATTACTGAAAACAATAACGTACCTTTTTCAGAACTCATTTTATCCAGTTTACAGTTGATTTTAATCTCTTCTAAGATTTGAAGAAGTACTTTCCATTTAGGTGGCTCTGAAATTTTTAGCATGGACTTACATAATTTAAAAACTTGTTAAAGTTTGATGCTCAAGAATTTTCTTAGTTTCATATTACAGCAAAAAATGATTTCAAGATAATAATAAAAATAAAATAATCGCCTAATTGAATTCCGAAAAGACGATATATGCATTTCATTGACAACATGTGAAAACTAGAAGAAAATTCATAAGAGAGGAATCAGCATAACTATAATGTACCTATTTTACCCAGCAACTGCGGCATAATCTTTAAAACCCTCGAGAAAATAAAAGTTATTACTTACCCAACACTGAATCAGATTTAATTTTACACAACTTATCCACCTCCGCAAATAGTTTCGAAGCTGTCTGTGTAAATAACCAACCACTATTAGTTGTAATCAGCTAGAAAATTTTCAATATGCGCTTTTTAAAAATTTTGAATTGCAAAAATAATTCTAAAACAATCAAACAGTTCAAAGATAAATCAACTGGCTTCTGTTAAAAATTGCTCCAGCTGAAAATTTCCACTGCTATCGAATTAATAGTGAAACTCACGTCTTTATTATTTTTAATTTCATTCAAACAGCAATACAGAGTAATCGGATCCAATTCTTCAGCCTGCAGTTATATCGCAAACATTAGAAATCATAAAAGTACTCAAAAAATATTTATTCAAAAAGCATTTTATTTATTACTTTGTATAAAAGATTCCGAAGTTGTTTGAGATCTACTAAAAGACGTTGCTGTTTTTCGGTAATAGAGAACTGTCGTCCTTTCAGTTGTATTTCTAGTGCAGAAGGTAGAAGACCGGCAGCTGGCTGTGTACTTTCTTCTTCTGGAGTATTCTACAATTATCACAAAGATCATGAATTTTTCTGCAACAAGCAGAAAATCGAAGTTTTGATTTGAAAACTTACATCAGTTGATGATGAAGTCTGCTTCAGTTCTCGAACGCAAGTACGTATTATATCTACTAGAAGTGACTGAACTCTGCGCATAGCATGCGGTAAATCAGGTGTTACTTCTATCATATGTGGCTGGAAATGCACTTTCTAATATATTTTGTTACGATAGAACATTTTCAGCCATTTTATATAGTAACAAAGTTAATAGTTTTATTATTTATTTGCTTTATCAAACCCTTCAAACAAAAACGAATATCAATGTAAAGTATTTTCATTCATATTAATATATATTAAATACTTACAGAACACGAGTCCAGCGAACTTTTCACATCTACATCAAATCTTGGTAGAAGTCTCACTCGTCGAATATATAATCGATTTAGCAATCGTTGCAAAACGCCCATTCCAGAAAGTGCTCCTGGACTGTCACTAAAGAATAAATTATGCAGTCTAGTCAGTTAAATAATAAGAAACTTTGGTAAGCAATGAAACATTTAGAAACATTTATAAAATCAACTACCTAAATGCCTTAACAAAACCACCGGTCTTTTTTTCTCGATACAAACGAAGAATGAATGATTCTTGAAATCCACTTAGCAACCTGAAAAGATTGTGATAAATATTCCATTCTACTTATAATATTATAAAAATTGAGAATGATTTTAATTTTAAAACCGATCAGGAAATTAACACACTGATGTGCACGATAGACAATAATTCCAGCCACATTCTTCACTGGGACGCGTTCTTGCAAGAGATCAACCATCAGAATCCGCGAAGTGATGAAATGGACTCCTCCTTCCATATATAACGATTCTCTTAACAATGCATATCAAAGATGAATAATATAAGAGAAAAAGAATTTGCTACAATTGGATAAATTGCTGACAAAAAATAAATTTGTCATTGCAACCTATGGATCAGTTTATTCCAAATCTGTGCCCTTCTATGTGGAAAAACACTAACCGATCCTTTACGGAGCACTCTGCTGTTATGATCCTTGGTGGACATTTCATTTTGGAATCGCGTAAACGAGAAAGAAAATATGCCTGAAATTTCACAATTCCTCCATCTCTTTTGTTTCTATCAATCATTACTGTCAGAGAACTTATCTGTTGCTACTATTATAGAGTTTTACTTCTTCCAAAAACAGATTTCCCTGTGTTCTCAAACATAAACAACTTTGAAATGAAGGCCGATATATTTCTATAACTCGAAAATTTCTTATCTAAAAACAGCTTGAAGTAACTTCCTCTAAAATAACTAAAAGTACAAGTATTCTAAAAGCCACTAACGTCATCATGTGCAGTGGTATTGATAACAAATACCAATAATTGTGGATCACAGTATAAACGTAAATGGTGAAGGAATAAACGTTCCAATCCCAAACCACTGAAAAAGAAAAGTTAGAACTGAAATGACTGCAAATTACCTCCCTGATGGACAAAGATAAAAGCATTACCTAGCAAGGACAAAAAGAACGTCATCGGCGTAAGTGTCGAGCATAATGTTTCTCTCGAATCCAAGCAATTCGATCATATCTTCGTCATCATTCAACTTATTCTTTGATAAAGTGACGGTCTCCAGCTTTTCAACAGAAGACGTCACTTCGCTCATCTTCCATAGAAAGACCGGAAATACCAGAAATGGTCACCTGGTCAATTAACAAAGTAGAAACAACGACGAACCAGGTGACCCTGGTAACTTGACAAACTTCCGCACCAGACGAATTTCAAATGTTTGCCTAGAAAATCGTCCAGTAGCAAAGTACCTGTCAGTCGGACAGTCGCAGTCGGACAAGAGAGATTTCTGCGTGAACTGAATCTCTCATAAATGATAAATTTAATATTCTCTTTGCGTGATGCTATCCCTTCTCCTTTGCTCTCTCTCCCTTCCTTTCTCTTTCTCTCTCATATTTTATTAAATAAAAACACACTTCCCTTACGCATACTGATGAGGAATAAGAGGAAGAGATAAAAAAAGATGGCGTCGCGAGGGTCTGTAAATTTTGAAACATAGAGACATCAAGAAAAAATTAGAGATTAATAAATCTCAAGATATCAAGATTGATTGATATGATATTACAAGATAATAATAAAAGATCTGTTGAAATTGAGAATGAAAGAAGTATTTAATTAATTTTATGTATGCACAACTTATGCATCCGTTTCAAGATATGAAATGGATGTAGTTATTTACATTTTGCATGACTATACAGACTGCTATAAAAGAAGATATATTCATTTAGGAAGTGAAATATGTTTGTTTATATTTCGTATAAAATTAAGTATGATGACATATAGGACATCTGGATCTGGAATCAACCTTCATCAAATATTCTGAAGAGCTGAGTTCCAGATCCGTGAGACAAAAGGAAGTGTCCTTATGGTTGATTTATCAACGATGAAGTCTTCCTTATTTCTTTTCCATTTCCGATTTTCCTGGAAAATAAGATTAAATTATGATATATCAATTTGACATAAATAGTTTATAACATGATAAAAGAAGATATTCTCATTGGCTCTTTCCATTTTTTTTTCATGCTTTTATTTTCTCATCTGTTTCTTCGTACATTCCACATACTTTATTCGCTGGTAAAGCTTTATCTGAAATTATCGCAAAATAAATTTGAAGCATTAGACCATATAGCTTACAGCAGTTAAATAATATGTTTACTAGAATCCTGCTGCTCAAATACTGCTTATCTCTTGAGAAGTTGGAGCAGTGCAATGCCTTGCAACTCATAGTTTATCGGTATCAAATAAAATTTTTTGATCATAATAATAATAACATGGTTCCTATTTTTTCTTCGGTAGAATTACATCATTTCATTGTAAAGTTTTTTTCTTTATTTAGAAATTCCTTCCAACCCAATTTCTCTTCTTCTGTAAAAAAAACAACATTTATTTCAAAAATTTTCGGATTTTCAAGACGAAAGAAAGAATTAACAGATAACAGACCAATCTGTTTTGGATATCCAAGTTTCAGATTTTTCATCAGAAGTATAAAATCATCCAAAGTTTTCGTTAACCGTGGATTGTACTTCTTTTCCTCGCCAACAGTTGTAAATAAAAAACCCTGAAAACATTAAATTTTTTTAATGGTTTAATATTCCATTAAGATACATTCTTTCATTTTAATTCTTTTTGTTGTTTTTAAAGGACTTCGTAAATTTTTAAATACTTATAATTTATTACTCTATTGTTGTAGATAATTTTATGAGAGAAAAAAAAATATATATATAACTGCTACAGCATTTCAACACTTTCAGCATTACTATCAAAAATCTTGATTCATGAACTTGCTATTTGAAAAATTGATTAATCTAAAAACACCTTGTAATCATGAGCCGGGTAGAGCAGGAAATCATCAGGCAAACTGAAGATTTTCTCATGTACTGACTTGTATAACACTTCCGGATTTCCTATAAAGCAACGGCAATAGATTTTTATCGAGAATGGTATCTACTTTCTCCTGGTAGCAATTTAAATGATAAAGAGTCTATAGCTTAGAAATAAGACAGATCCGTTTAAGAGAGCCATCCAGGTCATTAGAAATGTTGATTTTTTTTTGGAAATCATTTTCAACGATTTTTTACAGATATATTTAAAATTCGGATATTTTTTTCAATTAAATTTCATTTTCAATCCTTCTGAAGCATTTAAGAAGCGAGTTTCTGCAATACCTACATTTACTGTATTTTAATTGAACAAATGAAACAGTTATATTTCTGATCATCGAGATTTAACTGAAACACATTTTTAACAATCTGATTTTGATGTTGTTCATTAAATTTCATCGATAAGTTTTATATAATTTTCGTTTTATTTTAAGTCAAAATAGTCTACTGAACCATTCATACTAGTAGTTACCATAGATTTTCTTAAAAAAATATGTATACATTTACCTAAGTGCTCCACAATGTATACGGTTTAGTAGGAAATTTATAAGTTAAAACAAATCCAGCGTATATATCTTACAAAAACATAGCTCATTCTAAATGGAAATCCTGAATTATATCCACTACTATAATTATACCCGTAACTATTTTCTTTTCATGATGGTATTTCCTGAGTAATAGAGTAAATGTTTTCTGTAACGTACATGGAATTCTTAAACTTTACAGTTTCAATATTACGCAAATATGGATAAAGTGAGAAATACATAAAAGCAAATATACCTTCTTGAAAATCTGTACGTCCACATCCCCGTATTAAAAGTGCATCACCGGTGAAGGCCATTCGGTGATCATGTGAAACATACGTCACACATCCTTTAAGAATATTACCCATTTGTTTCTATTATGTACGAGAAGGAAAAAAATCATATGAAGAAAGATTACGAGATCTTTTTATGAAGATAAAAATTAATTGAACTGAAATTTAGCCTTGTAATGTGTTTTTTTCCTATAATAAAATATCATAGTGCAAAAATTTTTTTCAAATTATATATTCATCTTGTCATTAAGTGATAAGGAAAAAAGTTTCACTTGATTGGGTTATCAGTGATCTTTCATTAAGAAATTCAAAGCTGCATCATCATTTCTTTTCAATGCTTCTTTTTGAAAATTTTCTAATTTTCTGGTTTTCAGCTGATACATTGATTACATTCCCCCCGCCAATAGCCCACTTTTCTGATGAAGTGAGACTATCTTCTTCTATCTTATCAAAGAAAGTACTTCAGAAATTAGCGAGAAATGGATTGAGATTTGAACTTATTATTGAAATAAAGATCGATAGCTATCTAACTGAACAAAACCTTCGTTAACTTACCTTACAGGATAATGACAAGGTAAATTAATAGGTTACATTTACAGGAAATATCATTCACAGTAAACTTTGTCTATCACTATCAGATGAAAAATAATCCATTGATAGCTTGATCTGAACTCACTAAGAGAGGATAATAATTTATTAATTATAAAAAAAGCATGATTCGAAGAAATCACTCATATTTACCGCTGGTATGTCCTGGTGTCGTACGAACTTCTAAATTTTGATTGCCGAATTTTAGTATCTGTTTATCAGTGACCAGTATATCTGCCTGAGCATCACTAAATTTTGATATTACAGAAAGCATTTGTGGGAAAATTTGCTTCAATTTACCAGTTCCAGTAATATGATCTGCATGAAGATGCGTGTTAATACCATATATTGGATCCAAATTGAGCTCTTTGATAAGCTAAAACCTCATTATTGATAGTTGATGTTTGTCTATTTTCTCTATTGATATCATTTAACTATGAAATAATTTGGAAAAGCAATAGATTCTCTTGATTTATCAACATTCAAAAATTTCAGAATCACTTAGTTATAAAATTGCATATCATCAGATTATCTTTACCTTTGCATCCCGTTCAACGGTTTCCAACACAGGATCTATTATTATCGATCTCCTACTTATTGGGCATCCTAATAAATATGTATAGGTGCATGATACAGATTCAAATAGCTAAAAAAAAAAAGGAAAAAGTTGAGTTGAGAAGATACTTCTAGTAAATCATACAAATTATGAAATATCACCATTATTCTCGGTTTGGAAATTTAGTTTTTAATAATTTAACAAAAAGCATTTAAAGTTGGATTAACTTAGAAAATTTTAACTGTTCAAAAATTTATAGGTAAAATATTTTTTTCGCTAATTATTGTAGAGTGTTTCATCAAATCAAATTTGCTCAAAAAAGTTTACCTGACGGAAAATCAATTTAATTGCCATGTTGATAGAGATGCTCTATTGAAAAGTTTCAAAGATTTTAAAATTCTGCAAATAAAAATCTTTTTTTTTCTTTGATGAGATTTCGAGATTCTGCATTAACATCCAGTAACAAGATAACTTATGAAAATCGATAGATATTCGCTGGGAAAAAGCTATGTGAGCTATAAATGTTTTTGAATTGGGTGAGTAGATAGTGTTGGGAAATCCGAGAAAAAGAAAATCAAATTATATGTCGAATTATTGTCAATCTCCATAACTGTATATTAAGATATTGTTCTATACCACTATCAAATGATTGTATTCATGATTTCTATATCAATGTTCTTGTCATATTGCCAATTCCTCATCCACATCCCCTTTTTCGTTATTCACACGTCAATGATCTGACTCGCATCTACAGATCATATTCTCTTATTTTCATCACTTCTTCCTAAATTAAAGATTAGGATCGCCTTCACATTGTTCCCCCCGTCAGGCTTCCATTTACTTCTGTTTCGACGGTAATCGATTTCCCAATAAATCTTCTATTTCCCAAAAAGGTTTCTGTTTGCGTTTGTGACTTTAATAATTATCGTAATTCAATAAGAAGAAGACCTTCATCCAAATATCGGACTTTACTACAGATAGTTGTTTCACGAATAATAAGTATAATAAATATCCATTCTATGTAGAAGACTGGCATAATAATATATGATCGTTAATAACATCAGTGGAGAAATTTTTTTGATTATTGATAATTGACTGATAAGGAATTAATCAAGTTATTTCTTCTGAATAGGTAAAGAGACTTCTTTTTTGATTGGATGAGATTGCTCCTCTAGACTAACTGTTCAATATCGTAATTATGAACAAAGAATCGTCTAGGCATACAATAAATAAATTTAAAGAAAACTTCAAATGGCATTATTCAGAAAAATTAAAATTCATTTAACTGAATCTCGCAATTCGAGAGAAGCAGGTGATTGGAAAAAAGAGTTACTTATATCACTAATCGTTAATACCACTTGGATTATACATTTTAGTAATACTGTTGAAGTCATACATGTATATATCATTAATACAAAAACAATCATATAAATAATTTCATATTGTAAAATTCCTTTGGATTTTCTGTCATCAATTAAATCAAATTTAATAAAAAGAACTTCAAATGACATTATTTAGAAAAATCAAAATTCATTTAATGGTTTATCTCTACTTGTGAATCTCACAATTCTTAAAATTTTCTATAAAGTAAACAACTGTACTGTTAGGTCATTCAGAAAATTGTTACAAAATGGTAAGCTCGAGCACATTGTCTAAAAAGTCAAATTGATGTAGTATACTGGATTATGATTCTATTTGAAATCAACATGTAACAATTTGAAAGTAAAAAGGCTAATGTTTGGATAAAATATTTCGAATGAATCTTAAACTAATTGAAAAATAAAAACAAGAATAATAAGAATATTTTGTGTTGCAAAAATTGATTGAGATTTTAAACATAAATTCAAAAATTCTGTAATTTTCATCGAAAAAAAACTTCTTGTATCTTATTATAAGTAACATTTTCTTATCAAGAATTTTTGTCATGGTTTCTTTTTGAAATGTTTTTTTTAACATTTTTATTTAGATGTACAGAAATGAATAATTTTTATCATGGAAACTATCACATACAATATCTATCCTTCGATTAAACGGTAATTGAAATCGTTCACATCGAGTTCAGCTACCACTTGAATTAAGGATAGCTACTGAAACTCGCTTTATAACTTTCCAAATACATTGAACTTGAAATAATAAGTTATTAATATCATTATAGCATCAAAATAATTCATTAATATCAAGCAGAAAAGAAATAGAGAAATGATACTCGTAACAAGTTTTACTAATACAAAGCAAAAAAAAAATTTCAACAAGATACTGTTATCGAATAAAAAGCAATAAAGTACTAAAAGCATTCGAACGGAAAAGACCAATATTGTAATTTCCTTCTCATTTTATTATTTCCTATTAAAATTCCAATTTCCATTAAATATATTTGAACTAAATAGTTAGAAAATAAAGAAGAATTAATTTTTTGGTAAGTGCGTAAGTAAAAAAAGACGTAAGAAGGACTTAAGTAAAGAATTAAGTAACGTACAGATATATACTAACGTGTTGAAATGTAAAATTCTCCGTAATTTATATTATATATCTAACATAGAAATTTAAGTTAAATAATCGTAAAGTCTCAAATTCACTTGAAAATTTCATGGAAATTAATAGGATAAAGCGCAATCTGCATTTCTACGTGATACGGGTTATCAGAACAACGAATAGTAGAAGAGCCCATCGACAGTGTATTGTTATTTTATTGAGGTGACGTTGTCAGATAAGTTGATAAATGATGATTGTACTGTCGTTTCATGTAATCATAAATTGTTTCATGTGATTGATATAAGTTTTGATTAAATTAATGTTTACAATTTGATAATATTTGTTTCAGAGTTACAGTTCAATCCAGTGATTTGTTTATTTTTTTGTTCGATCATTCCTAATTTTGACGAACTAAAGTTTTTTTTGTTTGATTTACTATCACATTACTACAAATGGTTACAAGACTGTATCGTATAATTTTGAAAATGGATTTTATTTGGAATTATTTGCTGCAATAACATTTCGATATTGGTGAGAATATGCCTTCACTTACCGACCATTCTACTCCTTTCATCATTGCAAAAAATGTATGAATACTTTTTGAAATTTATTTCACGTATCTTTTCTTTTTTTGATGTATTTTTATTGCAGTAATTTTGGATTTTATGTGAAAATTTTAATTAAAAAAAGAATTGGGTTATTTATTAGAATATCTATGTTTCATTGATTTGCTTGTATTTCTCAATATCGCATTATTCCTATTACGCTGTGCCTTTATTTACTGGTTTAATTTAATAAGCTATCATTATTTTATATGCTTATGTTAATTAGTAAAGATGAGATTTCAGCGAAATAAAGTAAATGAAAATGTATTGAAAAATGCGGTTAGTCGGACGTTACAAATTAAATGCAATCGGATGCGGACATTTATCAATGAAAATCACGATTCATTACATTTACATATTAATCAGCTGCGACAGTTCGCCTCTTCTACTGGTGGTATCTGCTTTAATTAATTTTGAAGGATTTTTTAATGCTCTTTTAGATTTAGTACTTTTGTCGTTATTTTTCATTAGTCGTTTATCGTCAGATTTAGTACGTTTATCGTTATCAAATTTACGTAAGTTTGCCATGCGTTGATATTGTTAAATACTGTAATACTCTTACGGCTAAAGACAATTACCCTTAAAGGACATGTTTATCTTCAACATATTTTAGCATATTCTTATTCATATCAAGCCTGCTTCCCTTATCCAGTTTTTCATTTCAGTTGTTATGATGTATGTTTCACGACTACTCTTGATTTTTTAGAATTAGAAAATTTTTTGTCTTCGATATCGACAAACGTCTTGTGATGAGATACTATTAGTTAGTAGAATTCTGTGTAGAGAATCTGCTTTAGCCGCCGCTTTATATCGTTATAATTAATATATCTTATCATAGGCTTAGTTCTGGATGAAATTCGTGCCCATATTTGGCCAGTTTTGGCATCTTCATTAGTGCAGGATTCGTACAGTGATCAAGAATCAACACCAACAGCTTCCGACTCTGACTATAAATCTGCACATTCTGAATTTATGTATGAAGAAAATAACTGCACAATGGAATCTGCTACTATTGTAAGTTCTTGCATATCTGTAATAGTTATTTTATCATTAATAAGCTGTTCCACTTGGATGCACATTGGGCAACAACTTTAAAAGTCGAGAATATATTTTTGTTTTAAAAAACAAAATTTAAACTATATTTAAAATTAAATTTACACATGAAATTAGAGAGTTTTCAGTTCAAAAATGAAAGTAAATTTCCGAGAAGTGCAGTTTTATCCAGTTCATTAGCACTAGTTCTGCAGTATTTTAGTTGTCAAGTCCAACGTTAGAAGATTTGCAAAGTCATCGAGAGTGGAGTCAAATACAAATGGATGTTAATCGCACACTGGCACGGTTTCCACCTAATATATCAGATAAAGAACGATGTGCGTTGCAGGAAGATTTAACTCCTTTAATTGTGAAAATTCTCTGGAGCTGTCCTCGATTTCATTATTATCAAGGTATTGGAAATCATTGCAAAGATGTTCTTTAATAAGTAATTTTTGCGAAAAGTTATTTTATCACTAATAAGATTTTTAACAAATATTAAATTCTTTTCACTCAGTTTCTAATATTTTGAATTGTAAGCTATTCTGCAAATCCAATGCATAATGTTGGGCAAGATGAATCTTCGTAGAAGGTTATATCTTCAAAAGGTTGAATTTAATATTTAAATTTTAGATTCCAAATATTCTACCTTGATTTTTAAGTTTATTACATAATTACATTTTAAGGTTTTCATGATGTTTGTTTAACCTTATTGTTAGTGCTTGGTAATGAAAAAGCAGAACATGTTGGTACACTTTTGGCAAATAATGGAATCTTTAGAGGGTTTGCTTTTTTTTCTATTTAGAAAAAAAATGTTTTATTTTTAATGAGTGTTTAACTTTTTTCCAACTATTGTGTCATGAAAATAAAGGAATCATTACTAGGTTAAGATTTTTATATTAAATGCTTCAATTAGAAAATATTTCGTCGGCTTTAGTCGATCGTTTTCAAAATTATTGCTTTTTAGTTATCTTCTCAAAAGCCTAGAGGATACGGTATTGCGAGATCTTGATTTGATGCATGTATTGCTTTGGAAAACTGATAAGGAGTTGGAACAAGTAATACGTACAGTAGAATTGGGATCATTGTTTGCTTTAAGCTGGCCGTTGACATGGTTTTCACATGCTCTGCGTCATTACCATCAGGTCTGTTCTTTTTTTTTTATTTTTAAGTTTTCAAAGAATGTAACATTCTGTTTCTCACAGTTCTGCTTTCTTTTCTGACTTCGCTGATTTATTTGACATTTTAATTCCATTCTCTGATCATTTTCGTTTAAGTAAATTCCAAAACAGTGAACTATATATAATAGAAGTGAGGGTAAATATAACAGTAAATAATTCTAATAATTTGTTTTCCTTGCTTACAGATTGTTCTTTGTTTCGACTTTTTCCTTGCTACTCATGCTCTTACTCCTATTTTTTTAACTTCTGCTGTCGTTTTATGGCGAAGTAATGCAATTCTGAATTGTTCTCGAGATATGGCTTCTATTCATCATCTGCTCAATGTAATGCCAAGTGATATCCCCATTCAAGCATTAATCAATGATGCGCAAGATCTATTTGGGTTTCTTTAATTTTCATGCTTTATATATATATGTATTGTCTTCCCACTCTTTTATTCATTTACATATTTATTCACTTCTGTTTATTAATTTCACAAAAAACTTCGTTTTGAAACTTATTTTCAATTTAAGGAAATTTTCTCCCTCAAAGTTACGTGGTCCGCTAATGGAAGATTATCGCCGTCTTATAAAAATTAGTCGGAAACCTACGCTTCCTGTGATATCTCTTCGGCAATGGTTAGTTGCGGGTACTGCTACTGCAGCGATATATGTTCTTTCAAGATATATGTTGATTAATTCTTCTTATTAATTTTTTTTTGGTCACTGTAAATTTGAGCCCAGTCATCCATTCCAGTTTGATATTTTCAGTGAAATGAAATTGAATTATGCGACAAAAATATATTTATTTTGCTTTGTCTTGCCTCGTTAAAGTGCGTTGGCGTAATATAGAAATTTAATATAAAAATATCATGCCATCTAGATTTTTTGATTTTATAGATCATTTTTTCTCGTGGAATATTCAAACTACTTAGAAATATACATTTTTGTGACAATATATCCTTAAGAAAATCGTTTTTGAAAAGCAAAAAACGCGGCAAGGCAAAGAGGTAAATTCTTTTGTACTTATTCAAATAATTATCTGGATATCTTTAGCCTCGTGTCTTTCTTCTCGAATATTGTGTACATTGAATCCATGAATAAAACTTTATCTCATTCATCCGCTGTATACAATTTTTTCAAGAAAAAATGATAACCAATTTCAGAGAAAGTCTTTGCATTTAATTATCATCATTATGGTCATCAATCATTACGAATGACTTTTTTAGCTCCATGCTACTGATTTTGGTCAGGCTAGGATTAACAAATTTTAATAGCTCATAACAATTTGAATATTTATATGTACAGAAATCATTACCACAAAAGCATACGCATGCTCTGTCAAATAAAAACATTAGTATTAACGAAATATTTCTTCTCAGTCTTTCAAATCATAAGAATAATTTGCTGAGTAAATAGCCAATTTTACAGTTTAATAAATTATGCAGTATTTTATGGTTAAATTTCTTTTAAATATAGATTATATATGTTCAGGTCAAAATTGCACGATTAATTACTTAAATTCCATAAAATCATCGAATAGCAATTAGTGAATAACTTTGCTTACAATTTTTTCTAATTAAAATAGCGAAGTAATGAACTGTTTGGTGATTATGATTATGATATTGTGATTATGATATGGTTTTAGTGAAATCGAGAGGGTGACTATGATATGGTTTTAGTAAAGTCGAGAGGCATGTAAATTTGAGATCGTCTGATTCTTTCTTACCTGCTGTGAATGGGTTATTCGTATAATATCAATGTGATGAAATGTAATTTAACTATTGTAAATAGTAGAAATGAAAGAAAAGAATGCAAGAGAAATGAATGATAGAAAGAGGCATAATATGTTGTACACAAGTTACTCAAACCGGTAATTGCAGGTGAGAATGAAATGTCAGTGGTGGCCTTTCACCAGTTTACCAATATTGAATGTTTTATCATATTTTTTCCGCTATCTTATCTACAGTGTATAAATCTTTATTCTCTTTTAATTAATTTTCCACTTAGCTTTTTTAATCACATTGTTTTAATTTAATCCAATTTAGGTTAATTCAAAGGTCAATAAAGGTTAAAATTAATAAGGGCTAATTTAAAATTAAAAAAAAATTTTTTTTCCATTAGATTAAATCTAACAACTTAGTTTTAATTGTCATTCAATCTGATTGATGGATTCATTTCAGTTCATGCTCTTTGATTTTATTTCAATTTAATTTACTGCGAACTCTATCTTATTTATCACTTAAGGAATAGATAGATACTTAAATTTCAACTTATTGAAGCAAAAAGAATTGGAAATTTTCGAATGTAAAAAAATATGAGTAAAATATATCGGGCATCTCGAATACTTATAATTGTCGGTATTATAAGCGTTCTAAACGCTTTCTTGGCTGGTTGTATTCAAGCGGAGAAATCATATCATACGGAACATTTTATCAATACTCACTGGATCACTATCATATCACTTTTTGCTGGTATTGCTTCATCTATCTGTCCATCATTCAATCATTCATCCAATTTATTCATCCTTGCTATCATTGTGGACATATTTGCATTAGCTATATGCTTTGCTACAGTTATTGCTGATTTTTTTAATGTAATTGCTATCTATAAAGATTTCGATACATTAACAAAAAATGCTTTTGTTACAAGAATACAGGTATGACTACTTTTTATCATTTCATTTATCACAGATTAATTATGTATACATATTCTCCAGTAATTATGCTAATTTAAGGATAGAGGTCCTTTTTTCAGCAACAAAAGAAATCAGGTTAATAAAGGTTAATCTACTAAACGAACCAATAAAACCAGTATATAACACTATATTGCCTAAAGTATATGAAGCAGAAGATCCTTCAGAATTGACTACTTTTTTTTTCTTTCTTTTTTCCTTTAAACTTCCTGTAGCTTTAATATGTCTTGTTAAATCATAAAGAATCCATTTATTTATCATTCAAATTTGGTGGAGACATGATGAACATTTCAGGTATATGGATTACTTAGTTACAGCACGGTAGATATGATTCTAAGTGTTGTATCGGTAGCATTAGTGCTATTGATACTTTCATCCTGTTATCGGAATTTCCTGGATATTCAGATGGAAAGACAATCCATACTGCTATCTATTATCGGTTGCACTCTCATTATCACTTCAACGCTAAAATTTTTTTCTTGGATTGCTGAATTATACTTTTTACGTTCTATCGGCAACGTTATTCGTTATACATTTATACATTATACTACAGATGAACCTCTCTGGATTATGCTTAATATTGCACTTGGTATTTCTCTCCGATAATCTTCACTGATCTGATCTGTTTCGCTAAATTACTCATTTCTACTTACTTATTTTACTTACACTAATATTGCTTTTTTATTTATTCTAATTAATTAAATTGCTAACTGAATTTTCATTTCAGGTATTTTATGTATATTACGAATTCCAACAAATTCTCCGACAAGAGTTATAACTTTTTGTCTTTCTTCAATAAGCATTTATCCAACTGTTACTTATTTATGGATTGATTATCGATGGTTTTCTAATGCTGTGGTAGGTTTTCCCTGAATACATTTTCTACTTTAGAAAAATAAATTCAAGATATGAAAAATTTTTACTTCTGAAAATTTATTTTATTAAAATTGTTTAGATTTCTGGAACAACATTTGCAAAATGGACGCCAGATTGGTTATCAGTACTTAATTTAAGTACTGGAATTATTCATGTTTTCTTGTTGATTATTCTAACTTTAATACTTATCAAATCATGTGGACAACAGTTTCACATGAATTTCTCTGCTCACTTCAGAACATTTCTCTTCATCTCAGGTATGCTGTTAGCATAGTACTTCTCTTTCATGGAAAATTCGATTCGAGCAAACTGATAAGATTATTTATACTTTATCATCTAGCACTATATAGTTGTATTTGCTTACCAGAATAGTGATTCGAATGATCCGTAACAACCATATCTGAAGTATAAACCAAATTCCAGTAATTGTAAGAAGAGGGCTATCTTTTGACTATTAGCTCTTTACCTTTATTATATGTATTTGCTTCTTGTCGATTAACGAAAGCATTCCATACCTTAACTTGATAATTAATTATGAATTTTCATTAAGAGTGCAATTCAAATATGATAATTTCAAGAGATTGAGATAGATTAATGCAGTCTTAAATTGAAACTTAATGTATTTTTTACCGTTTAGGTATAACAGCAGGCTTAGTTTCCATTGCACTTTTTGCATTCGATATTATATCAATTCGTTTGGAGGCGTTTTATAAAATTTTTCATGGAAATGAGCAAAAAACACCGTTCTTGACAACCTTAGCTACTGCATTTTTATTCTTTGCATCCGCTAGAGAGGTCAATTTCTTCGTGATCCCTGCCTTGTATGTTTTACATTCTCCTAAAATAGTTTCAAGAAGAATGAATTATGTCGAGATAATAGATCTTATTTTATCAATTATAGCTATAAATCAGAAACATAAAAAAAAGTAAATTTATTAAAAATTCTACTTCAGACTAACAACATTACTATTCTGTATTCAATCAACAGTTTTTCTACTTATTTCATACCTTTATCTATCATGGAATGGATATTATGCTAATGAAGTATGTGAAATATTTTATCGTGGTTCCGCTTGGTGTATTAATTATTTAACGATACCTGGTGCCATATCACATTTTATGGAAACACTTTTATATTTCTGTGTTTTTGTTGCATCTTGTTGTATGGTTTACATCATTTGGCGAGTCATACAAATAAATCCACGTCGTGGTGCTTATAATGATAATGGAAAAAGTATTATGGCCACAAAATTGGAAAAATCAATTGAGGTAAAGTTAACATTTCTAATATATTAACAATTTGCTTAGTATTGATTCTTGAATTTATTAATTTCAGAGCAAGATTTTTTACATTTTATTTATAAATAAGTAGATATATAATTTGTTATAGGCTTAAGTATTATGATAGTTGGTATTGTTGTGATCAAAGAATTGTTTTACTTGATAAGATGTTTGATAAACTGAGTTTCATTAAATTGATTGAAAGGAAAAGTTGCAGAAAATTGGTTTATCTCTGTTGATTACTGGCGTTGGAGTACTTATTGCTACTATGTATGAATTTATATGGAATTCATCGAGGCATCCGTTAATTGTTCTGCTTACCACACTCTATCATGTTTCTCTTACTATAACTCTTCTCATTTTTCCTATCTATCAGGTTTGTTAGTTATAATCAGTTAGTATATTAAACAGTATTTATATTACACGAACTGTCTAAAACTTATCAAAATTGTTACAATAAGAACTTATCTTAACATTATCATTAAGATGTACCTGTACATGATCCGTTAAGAAATACTGCATTTTAGATTGTTATTAGTCGAGAATTATATGCAAACGTGTTGCATTGCACATGCCTGATAATGATTAATGCAGTTCGTTTTGCGGACATCATGACACAGCTAGATTATCGAAACATTGGTATTGACTTTCAAATTAAAAAAAAAAAGAATTTAAAATGGAAATGATTTTAAAATACTCTAAAATATATAATTTATTATAGGTGAGGTAACAAGTTGGTCATGGAGAATACACAATACAGCGGAAGTATTTGCATTAGGTGCTCATTTTGCAACAATCGCATGGTGTCTTAGAATTCTTGATATAGTTAACAATAATAGAATTTCTTATATGCCGCAGCCTTTTGTGGAATTTAGGAATCCACTGAGCACAGATCAAATGGCTGTTCAACATTACACCTATTCGTTTCAAGATGTATAATATTGTATACTATAAAAGACTTTCAGCATATGAATGTTTTTTTTTCTTTCTTTGCTATAAAAATTTTTAATATATTAGACAATTTCAGCACTTGTAAAGTTGGTTTGTAAGGATATAGACATCATGTAATTTACAAATCAGCCTATATCTGCGTTCACTATTTAACTATTTACATTTTTAACTTTGAATATATGTCAGAGTCTGATATGAACATAACTATAAAAAACAATTTTTAATTTAAAGAAACTAAAGTAAAAGGTGGAGGAACATAACGAGATATGATTGTTAGAAAAGCACCGTTTTAAAAACCTAACATTAATTCTAAATCGTTTCCGAAATTTGTTTGTTGAAAGCGTAATCAAATTCCAGAAGTTAAAAAATCAGTACAAAAAGTCTATCTATGGCTTAGCTTCATAAGAACTCAGTATTTTCAAATGAAACGATTTTTAAATTTAGGCTAAAACAACACAGTCTTTCCCAACATCTACAAATTATATCGTTAGTAATCACCATTTGTTACCCGTCTTCTTTTTTTTCTTTTTTTGTTGTTGACCAGCCGGTCTTTGTTGACGCGGGCCCTCCATACCTATTACTGGTCCTGTTGGATGTGAATTACTTGCTTTCGCCACTACCGTTACTGGTTCTCTAAAAATAAAATTTAATTTGAATTCAATACTAAAGCAAAAAAAAAAAACGACCATGTACAAAATAATAATTAGGAAATACACACATTTTGGGAGAAGAGCTAACTGCTCCTTGTGTGCCTCGACCGATATCGCGATCACGGTGCTTTTTGTTGAGTTTTTTTCTAAATGCCGTACGTTCTTGTTTCGGTAACCACCGTTCCGGATCAGGAGGTACTTTCGGGTCAAAGTTTTTCGGTAAGATGATCTTTCGCTTACGTTTGCGTGCTCTTCTTTTACTAATGACTATATCCTGGAAGAAAAATATGTGTTACTACACAAACAGAGACAGTAAAAATATAATCTAGAAAAGTGTTTACGGGATTTCCATTCCTGCGATTTCTATTTCGCATTTGAAGGATTTTCATAATTAAATATTAATAATAGTTATGATAAAAATATTAACCGTGTATCCAAGTTAAATATTAGCAAAATAAGAAGTAGCTGCAAGTTGAAAAAAGCATATTTCAAGCCATTATCCTAGACTATTAATTCCGCTCCCTATCTCAAACTGCACTCATATAACTAAAAAGAAAAAAAAATGCAACTAACAGAATCAGCGGTTTCTGTTTTCATTTCTTTCTTCTGACGGTAGCGTTCACCATATAAAATAAAATCTGAATCCTCCAGCACGTCGACATCGATATCCGTACTATCTGCCTGTGGAAATACCTTCGCCAGTAATTCCTCAGCTCGTGATGTATTAAACGTTGAATAAGCCTTGATTAAAGAACACATTATCTGCATATCATTAGGGCGAAGTTCGGAAAGTTTTTCGAAACATTCTGCAGCGGAACGATAATCTCCTAATTGAATATCAAGTGAAGCAACTTCCTCTAGCAGTGCAATACGAGCCTTCTCATTTTCCGCCGAATTCAAAGCAGATTTTAGAAGATCTAGCGCCAACTGCAATTAAACTTTCATTTAAAGTAAAGAAATATACGAATGTCGCAATCAAAACGAATTTCTTTATGGCAGTGAGAAATCAGATCCCGATACGATACTAATAAAAGTGTAACAAAGAAATGCCGATTGAACATACAGTTTGTTGATTTGTGGCTAAAAGAAGGGCGACTCTTAGCTGTAAAATTGCCGGATAAGATAATAAATCTGGAGACACTTCGTTTAATGCACAGCTGGCATCTTCCAGTTTTCCTGCAAGAGATTTTTAATACTGAGCACTGGAAAATAGTAATAATTCACTATTTGATGTGTAATAATATCAGTGCAAAAAATATCTCGTCAACTGATAGCTTGTTTCCTGCCGAAAAACAATAAAGAAAACATTTTAAGAGGATCTCTTAAAAATTAATAATTACGTTGTTAACATTTAATTTAAAATGTCATTTGATATGAATGAAAGATTACATCTAGCTTTCAACTCTAAGCAGAAAAAAAAAGAGAGAAGTATAATTACAACTCTGAATTTCTTAGATTATCTAAAAGGTGTATTTTTAACCTTCTTATAGCAATTAAGGAAAGGAGAACTAGACCGGATTAAACTGCAAACCTTCATCAAGCAAAACTTGCACTGCTGTCAATTTTGCCTCTTTTGAAGGATCATTCCTGAGAACTTCAAGTGCTTTTTGGAGCTCTTTCGAGCGAACATGGAGTGCTGCTTCTATCAACGTCACTTCGGTAGAAGAACCATATTTCTTAGTAAATTCTTCAAGGGTTCGACGACACGGCTCACGCTGATTCGAGAAAAGATGTACTAGAGCCTAAACTATTTTAAAGACGATAAAGGTAAGGAGGATATTACTCAATATTAAATATAACTTTGAACTATATGAGTTTTTTATTTTAAAATATATTCTGAGCTGAGCGATTTATATTCTTCATTTGTATTTTTCAAAATTTAGATAAGTTTAAAGTTAAATTTCTGGACGGTAGAGACATACTCTACTGTGAAATAAACTGCAAAAATGAAGCGCACTCTTCTGTATTTCATTCTTATCAGTAATATGCGCTGTTATTAATTGTACTACTGATTAGGAAAAGACATTTTTTTTATAAAGAATTTTTATAAGCCGCTTAACCTGATTTAACAAAAGAATACGTCGTTGTCGGGCTGTTAGCTTAGAACTTTCAACTTGCAAAGCAGTTTTCAACTTCTTCCGTGCCTCTAACAAATTTTGTTCTACACGACACGATGGTATATTGTTTGTGACCACAGCGATAACACTTTTGTCTGACGGACTACAATAAAAAATTTCATTTTCGAATTTCAATTATTTTTAAACTAAAAATATTTAAATTCTGCTAACTTCAAGTTTTGAATTCGCAAATAGATTTTTAATGCTTCGTCTTTTCTACCCAGCATCTGAAGAACAAACGCTTTTTGGACTCGAATGACGGATAATTCTTCCTCGATTTCTTCCTCTGATAAACCTTCCTCTATTAACGTATCACTGCATAACTCTGCAAAAAACATGACAATCATCTATGCGTTAGGATAGGATATAAAATGTAATATACAGGATCTGAAATGAAAAAAAACGAAAACAAACTGTCAGCTTTTTCAAGAAATTTCAGCGCTTGAGCATAGCCACCTGATTCAATCAACTGACAAGCAGCATTATACAACTGTTCGAATGTATCCAAATGTGATGGTGGTTGCTGAAAAAATTATGCTATAACTCAAAACTATTTCATTTATCCTTTTACACAACTTCCTGATGTTTTATCTAAGCGCTTCAATTCACTACTTTTTATGGCTAATGCTAACAATTTCTGCTTCATTTCTAAATAATCGCCATATTACCAAAATATTAACCTGCTGATGGCCACTAGCTTGTAACTGTGCAATGGCTGCAATTAAATTAGCGCAACGCTCTTCATCGTAATCATCCGAATGATCTTTCAACAAAGTCCTGAAAGTAAAACAAATTTAAGGTTTTCATTTATCTAGAAATCAATTGATCTAAAATTTGCGATGAACAGAGTTGAAAACTGATTATAAAGTTACTAGAAATGTGAAGGAAAAGATACATAAATATTTTCGAAGCTTCATCAAAACGTTCGGCACGATAAAGCAACTGTGCCTTCAATTCCATACAACGGTAATCATCTTTCGAAGCCTTTTCGAGTGTTTCTAACGCCGCAGCATCATCTTGCATTCGATACAAAACGTAAGCCTTTTCAAATAGGCAGTCTCTGAAAGTTGAGGAAGTTTAAATTTACTAAATCTTCAACGGTAAATTTCTGTCCGGCGATACTAGTTAATGAAAACAGCACAGTAAATAACCAAGAAGATTAACTGTATATTGCTGATGAAATAATACGAAGATGATTACCCCATGTGATGAGGTGGAGTCTTCTTAATCAGGGTAAGTGCCTCATCCAACCGACTAAGTTGTATAAGCGCTACCAGCTTGCATTTAAATGCCAGTGTCTCTTTTGGATATGTACGTAATACTGAAAACGAAAGAGAGTTGAAAGAATAATTCCATTTCGAATATTACTATCAAAACTATGGATAAATTATAAGTTAAAGATTACGATATTAAGTAGAAGCATTGAAAATATATAACTGTAGCAAAATTAAAAAACAAGAGTATGGATATATTGCGTAACAATAGATGGAGAATTATTAGTAAGCTAATTAATTATCATTGACCTAAATCTAGCTTAAATGAATATCAAATAATTTTTGAAATGCATATTTATCAAAATATATTTTAACAACTTACTTTTGTTAGCGATTTTGAATGCTTTATCACAATCTGCGCTAGTATCTGCTTTAGCAAGCTCAATAAAGCATTGCTTTGCACCACTCTCCACAACCATTCCTGATTACCTATAAAAAAAATTCAAAACAATAAATTCATAGCAATGAATATGTAATCTACATCGCTTCGATAGAACCACAGTTTAGCCTTTAGACGATTCGAACTAATCTAACGATTGATAAATTAATATTCTGATCACTTCTTCATTAAGTTAAAAGAAAGGAACTGTTAAAAGAAGGCTTCAAACATACTAAACATCAATAGCGTGACCTTCACACATCATATCAACACAAATGATACAAATACTCTCATACTTTGTCATTTATTAAAAAAGGGGAATGTTTATCCGACATCAATGACCCACGTGATCCGCGTGACTCACGTAACTCACGTGAAATCGCTTTTACGTATTACTTCTCCCACGCAACGTGTATACGTAATGACGCGGAACTCACATTAAAAAAAGATAAGTTTAAGAAACTGCGGCCAGCCGTAGAATATAAATCAATATTGAATCCGTAAGAGAAGACCTGGCAGGTAAATGAAAAACTTGCAAGTGAGGAGTTTTAAGTGAGAAGTTTATCTTTTATTAATCTGAAATTTGCATATAAATGACTTTAATGTATTCGTAATACAGAAGATTATGAAAATACTTAAGAAATTTTACGGAAAGAATCTTTCATTGATACGTTTAGACCTGGTGGAGAGAAGATAAGAGATGTGTTGGAGGATAATATGGAAAAAGGTCAGTATGTCAGTACTTTGCATCTTTCTTGAGATATATTATTTCTTTTCTTTTTCTTCTCCATTCTCAATTTCTTTTAACTTTAAATAGAAAGAGAGTAATTATGAGCAAAAAGGTAAAGAAAAAGGTTAAATGTAACTTATCAGTGAAACAATAAATGAGAAATAATTGTAGTGAAAAGAACCTTATCAGTGATAACATTTTTTTTTATATATCCGTCTTCCATCTTAATTACCACATTTGATTTATTTTTGGTGAAACATTTGAAATTAATTCTATATTTACTTTTTCAGCAGGTAACATTTCTTATTCCCTTTAATATAAGATAAATTGATAAGTGAAATGGTGATAAGTGAAGAAATGAAATCTTGAAGAGAATGCAAGCTAAGAGCAAATCAACTGAATGTAATCAAAACTGATAGGATATTATTAGAAATCATTTGATCAACAAATCTTAGAATGCATACTATTCAGAGTAAAAGTACCGAAATCATAACACAAATCGAAAAGCCAATAACGACACAAAAATCAAAGTAATTTTCGGAATGAAATATATATGTATATCTATATGGGTGAATAAGTAAGACTTTTGTATATCTATATAGGTGAATAAGTAAAACTTTTGTATATCTATATGAGTGAATAAGTAAGACTTTTGTATATCTGTACGGGTGAATAAGTAAGATTTCGAATTTTTAATACTTTCCTAAGAAAGAATTAATTGATCAAATAAAAAACTTTTTTTTTTTTCTTCAGAATTTCAAATGATGATTTTCTAAGCTGAGAATGTGATTGTAAAAATTTCTCAGTATTTTCATACATCAATAATGATAACATAATTTTTTGTTTCTATTTGCCAATTGTAAGATCATGTGTTGGTAGATTAATTTTTAGCAGCAATACAATTAATACCTTATTAATTAGTGGTGCTATCAATTCAGAGTGGATGAATTTAGAAGTCAGAAGAAAGTGCTTTCGGTATCAGTTATATCTTCCATGTCTTCTAAAAAAAGTGTAGATAAATTATCATCACCAATAAAAGTACCAGTAAAAGCAGAGAGTAAGTTTTCAAAAAATTTAATTAAGTAAAGAATAATTGAAATGATCTAGAAAAAATATTGTTACACGTACTGAAAATTGTATGTTATCAATTTATCAACAGAATTTTTCTATAGTATACTAAAGCATACGAAATCTTTGTTTTTCTTTTTTTTTAGTTATAAATAAAGAAAGTCCAAAAATCAACAAAAAAGGTAAAAGTGTACTGTCAGAATTGAATACACTGAAAGATGTAAGTTATTAATTTTCTTACAAAAAAGAAAACTTTTCTAAATTAAATTTAAAATTTAAAAACTTTTTAATCTCTCTAATTTCCAAAATTAAAATCTTTTTTTCCAGTGAAAGAAACAAAATTCGATATTCTCGTTTAAAATTGAATTGTAAAAAAAATCTCATTAGAAATTTATCTCAGTATAAATTTATCTCAGTATCACGTAAGAAACGGGATAAAATAAAATATCGCAGAATTTTACATGAAAAGAAACAGTCGTTTGATGAAAGATTTTAAAAAGTATTTTATAAATGATATCCAGGTGTCTCATTCAATGCCAATCGTTGACGTACAACACGACAAAACAAAGGAAGACAAATTTTTTTCCAGTGCTGAATTATTGTAGTTGTGAATAAATTTGTGATAACTTTATTTACCTAATTTCTTCATTTCATTAGAGAATAAAGAAAATTTCAATCTTTAAGATCGTTTTCAGGTTATCATCTCACGTAAATATCCTATTAGAAATGACTAAGATTCAAAACATAATGAACTTTCTCGTTATTATATGTTTAACGTGGAATGGGTGTAGCATGGAGGGATATAATTTTGCAGTGAAACCCTTAAATAATAGCTGTTATAATCACGTGATATTAATGATTGGATACGTGGCAATACGCATCATAGATGGTGTTTTCGTCATTATTTTCGTTTCCATGACTTCTTTAATAGTAAACAGTGGTACCTATTAGAGGAATAGAAGGTGGAACAGCATGTTGTTAGAATTAGAGAAGAATTGTAGTGAGGATGTTGGCTGAGACTGCGCGAATTAATTTCAGTTAATTTTTTGTTTATATTTTTCGTTATAATATTACGTGTGAAACTTTATAGAAAGCTTTCTCACGTTTTTAAACTTTGCATGTTTTCATATCGGTTTTATCATTTTTACAAACAAATAAACTCTACAGGAATAAACGATATTAATAAAGGAATAGACAAATTTCATAATCGGAAAGAAAGATGGGAAATTCCATGAGGAAATTTTGGTTTGCAATATTGGATAGGTACTCAAGATTAGCTTTTTATCGTAGACCATCATCCGGATCGATTGTCATGCTTGGTTTTATAATCATGATACCAATATATTTGTATTGCGTTGGTGGTTATCCGATGTTACACAAAGAGAAATTCAAGGGTATGCAGAAGAAAAATGGTGGTGGTAACCTGTGATATCAAAGTTTCGAATATAGAAGATGAAATAAGGTGTTATTTTCGTCATATGTGAAGAGTTCCATCGAAGTATTTGCTTTAACTCATGATGTAGAGATCCTCTGATTTGCATAGCACCAGTCACAAATTTTATGTAAAAAAAAATTACGATTGATAAAAGTGTGTATTATATATGATTTGGAAACCAGTTTTTAATTTTTTATGTGTTGGTATATATATTTATTTATATTATTTTTAGATTTTGCGTTGTTGACATGATTACGAGCATTTGCGTGTTATGTCGTCATGTAATGATCGTTCAGAATACGAATATACTATTCGGCATGTTGTACTTAATCTTGCAGTGTTGAATAAAATTTTAGGAATGGCAACGGGTGATGGAATTATTAACAATGGTAATGAATCGATGGATGATGAAACTGACGTAATGCAAAGAGAAGGCGACAAAAAGTTAAATAGAAATCTGTTCGATTTGGATGAATTTAATGTTGACACAGAGGTAACTGTTTCTTCAAAAAAGTACAAAAATATTATTAGATAAAATAGATACACGTTTTTTTTTATTTCAATATGTTGTTTTATTGTTTTGTTCCATTGATTCTGTTAGGCAGTGAATAAACTTCAAGCATAACAGAAAAAGCAATGAGAAAATGAAGCCTGCAAACAATAAGTAGATCGATTGGAGAGTAAAATTAAAACAGTTTTGTCATTTTGTTCTTCAAATATTGATTTTTTTTCCTTGAAGATATTTTAGACTATTGATCTAAGTCAGTGCCGGGTAGACGTTATTCCAGATCTATCAAAATTCACCCAGTTAAAGGTACATTTAACTATTATCAATTTTTATTGATTTTTTAATGATAACTTTTCATTGATACATGTTCTGTACTGTTATCAGTAAAGCATTCTTCTAAGTTGTTACTTTCTTCGTTTATTTGGAGTGACGACATTGCAATTTTTTTGTTTTGCTCATTAATTGTTTTAAGGAACTTTGTTTGCGACAGAATCTGTTAGTATCACTCAATAATAAGCTTGCAATTTCCACTCTTACTCAGCTCGATTTATACGACAATCAGATTGAGGTTGCTAAAACTGTTTTCATACCTGGTTTTGCAGTGCTAACATGTTAATTAAATTAATTTATGTTGTTATAATTATGTCAGTTGATCACACTTACAATAAATTAATTTTTGAATGCATGTAAAACATACATGTCTCAAAACATCAGATTAGAGGGAAGGAATAAAAACATATGCTTAGGAAAGAAGTTTTCGTTTTTATTTCAGGTTATTTCAAATCTTGATGCTCTGGTAAATCTTGAAATTCTTGATCTAAGCTACAATCGTATCAGAAAAATTGAAGGGCTCTCTGCATTGTGTAACTTGAAACGCATCTATTTCGTGCATAATAAAATTGAAAAAATTGACGGTTTGGAATCACTTACGAAGCTTGAAGTGCTTGAGCTTGGTGACAATCGAATTAAGGTACGTCATGTTTAGCCCTGTGCAATTTCTTTATTTGATGTCTAATATCGTAATAACTATATAGCCTCGATCATTATATTTTTTTTTCAGAAATTAGAAAACATCGGACATTTGCAAAATCTTCGTGAACTGTATGTTGGTAAAAACAAAATTCAGAAATTTGAAAACTTAGAAAACTTGGTCAAACTTACTGTGCTCAGTGCTCCGGTAAGATTTCCTGTATTTGTTGTTGTTTAAAGCAAACTGTCTGTTTTCTTCAAAAAGTAATCCGTCATATGGAGATCGGTTTTATATAAGTTGGTGATATAAATATCTTTATATATGACATTTGATTTTTTAGTGTTAAAGCTTGTCATATTTTCTGTTACAGGCAAATCGTTTAACTGAGTTAAGTGGTATCTCGATGCTTACTGAACTCACCGAACTTCATATTAGTGACCAGGGAATTGAATCTTTGAGCGAACTGACTTCTCAGGTTTTTTATCAAATTTATGCTCCAGCAATCTATTCATTATCAGCCTTATACCGCCAAAATATTTTGTTTGTTTTGAGGACAAAAAATGCAGTCTTTATCACTTTGAATAATTATGTTGAAGATTCTTTTTTGAATATGAATTTATTTGCTTTTTTTAAATTACGGGAATAGAATTTCTTGCAGAAGAAATTAACAATACTTGATGCAGCCAACAACAAAATAAATAAATTGGATGGTCTTATTCATTTAGATCAGCTGGAAGATATATGGGTGCGTTTGATTATTTAAGTATTTAGTACTTATTCTTAATTGATTATTAAAACTGTTATGTTAAATAAACAGAAATATTGTTAAAAAATGATAAATAGATGGTAAGATAGTTTTATTCGTCAATGATTTTTGCCTGTTTTTACCTAAGTTGCTTTCATTTGGTATTATAGAAAAAAGATTTGTATGCTTAGGAAATGTTTCAGCTTTCTGAAACGTACAATTATCAATCGTACTCAAGTTCAATACCCGCATACAAGGTTTTGTATATTCCTTCTTGTTTCAGTTAAACGACAATGAACTGTCAGACTGGAACGAATTATCAAAGATTTCCAAGTTGTCTGCTTTAAAGACAATTTACCTAGAAAGAAACCCCATCTATAAAGCGGATCAAAATAATTATCGAAGAAAGGTATTGTTATACTTACCTCATGTGACGCAAATTGATGCCACTATATGTCATTGAATGTTATGTATTATTTTATTTACGTCAAATTAAAGTTACTGTTAGTAGATCATCATTAATTAAATTGTTAATACCTCACTATTAACAGATTTTTTTTCGAGCTATCGCAAGATTAGTGGTTTAATATTCAGTGCGGCACTTTCTGACGTATTCTTCAATATGTTTCTTGTTCTAATTAATTGTAGTTTAAAGTTGCCTTAATTATTAACACTGGACAGGTTCTCTCTTATCGCTGAATTGAGTAGCAGAAAATAAAATAAATAGCATCATCTGCTCAGCTTTTTAATAGTCGAATTATCAATCTCGTGTTTCTTTATAAGCTATTATCAGCAAATTTAAGCAACACATAAAATAAGAGATCTTTATGATAATTTCAGTCATTTTCCAATTCATGTGATTAGTATGTGTTTGTGTGCTACTGGAAAGTATACTTACAACAGCTGTTAAGTTTCCTTGCTACATATGTCTGCTTAATTGTTGTACGTAATTCTTCCAAGGCATTCTTTATTTGACATTTTCTTCACTACAGATGTTTTTATTTGTTGTTAGTTAACGAAGAAATTTTGAAGTGCAAGAGTTATTTATCCTTTCAAACAAAATCATCAAAGATGATTTAGGAAGAGAAAGCTTTTTCATTTTTGTTTAATTCAATCACTGAATAAAGCATTAAAGTCTTGAATTTACATTGTGTTTGTTTAATTTACTTTCAAATTTCAGAAAATTTTTTGCACGTGCAAATTACATAAAGTATTCAGGACTTTGCGTTCATCATGTGAATTACATTCAGGCAAGAGTAAATTAATGACGGAAATTACTAGTTTTTTGAAATTCATTCACAAAATATTCATTCTCCAGCAGTACGACTGAAGACCACTCATCTTTTGGTTACAATTTCATTTTACTTATCATAGTACATTGCATGAAAATATACATACTTTCTCTTCAGACACTGTTAATGCATTTGAAATACTTCTCTTATCTATGGAGGGGAATCTGATCTGATTTGATCATTCTGGAAAAGCTGATTATTTAACAGAAGAAAAATGTACAAATAACTGATGTATTGTTTCAATTTCTACGGCAGGGAAATTCATACTAGGATTCGAAATTTTGCTTCTAAAACATTTAAAAAAATGAAGGATCGGATTTTTTCATGTGTTCCTTGCAATTATCTTTTCCGGTTTTTTACCGTTTTATATACTTAAAATAAACTACAGGAAGTTTAGATATGAAAATTGCTAAATTATGTTCAAAACATATAGGATATCACTTTGTGCTGTTTTCTTCACAAAGCACTGAAATTCTGAACAATTAATTTTACGGAAATAAAAGGAATGTTATCATTTGATATTTTATTTTCAATTCTTTATATTATTTTTCTTTCATCCAGTTTTATCTATTCAAAAACGAAAATCTTTTCAAAGTTATAAACTGTTTAAATGGAAAACAAAAAAATTGATAACTTTAACAATTTTCAAAACAATGAATATCTGTTAAATACGAAAAAGTTATTACGATTGAAATGCAAAATCAGATAAAAAATTGATAATTTTGGGAATTCTTATCATTTTTTTCCTGAAAAATATCTGTTACATATAAAAAAATCATGATTAAAATCGAAATGCAAAATCAAATAAACAAAATTATGAAAAAATAATGATTACAATTGAACTGCAGAATAAATATAATTATGAAAAAGTTAATGATTATAACTGATTATTATAATAATAAATCAAATAAGCGAAATTTTTATATTTTCTATTATTATTTATGTGTACATAATATTATATTTTTCTTTCTTCAGTGAAAAAACAAAATAAATCAAAAAAAGCTAATGTTATAACTGTCAAAAGAAAAAAAAGTACAAACTTTTTTTTTTAATTTATTATGAACTATTTAACTCTCTCTCTCTCTCTACCTCTTTCCCTCTTTCTCACTCTTTGAAAAGTTGACTCTGTAAAAGAATGTTCTTTTTTTTCCCATCATTTTTGATATCTGAAATTATCGAAATTTCGCAGGAAAAAATATTATTCAATTGTGAAATTTAGGAGAGTTGAGGAGAGCAAAGATAGAACAAGAATATTTTTACTCACTTTTCCCTCAGTTACACCCTCTAATTTAATGAATTTCATCCCTCGCTCCCTCTTTCTCACTCTCCCTCCCTCTCTCTCTCTCTCTCTCTCCACCTCTCATAAACTATAAGAAGAATTTTGCACCATTAATCTCTTATCTTATTATCAGTTCATTTCAAGTATACTTATTTTGTATTTGACGCAGTGAATATGTCCTTCAACTACTTATCGCTTCTCTTCCTTATCAGTCTAACAGTATTTACTGTTTCGGGTCAAAATTACATCTTCAAAACGGTTTGTTCTTCTAATTTATATTGATTAATTAAACAGATAAAAGTTTCATTTGTAATTTTTAACTTAACCTTTTTTTTCTATTATGCATTTAAAATTTAATTTTAACTCTTATTTCTTAAAAAAGAACTGAACAATTTTAGTTTTCTAAAAATATCATCTAATTTTTAAATTTATGAATTTGAAATTTATATGAGTTTGAAAATGAAAGAATTGAAAATGTCTTCAATTTCAAATTTCTACAACACAAACTGATTTGTTATTATCTCTGTTAATTTCATTGGAATATTTTAGCAATTTAATATTCGTTCTCAGATTATGGCCTTCATTTTATCAAAAAGAAATTTTGAGTTTAATTTTTTAAAACAGCTTGAATAGTTCGAAATTATTTTCATTTTTATTTTTTGTAAATTGAAGTGTATATATTCCATCAATTAAAACATGACGATAACGCTTATCAGTGAAAAGATTTTTATAAATGATAGCAAATGTTTGTTTAATTGATTATTTTCTTTCTTTAGATGAATTTAAAGCTTTGTTTAAAGAAATGAAATTTGTAAACTACAAAATATGGATAAGTTATAGTTAGACGAGACATATAATATTCAATTGTAAAATTAAATTTAAAAAAATTAATTAAGTTTGAAGTAATACTTTACATCTATCCATTACTTAATAAGTAATACTTTATACACCTATCCATTCCTTGATTAAATTTTTAGTTAAATTTAAATGAAATTATTTACTCAAATATCAAATTTATGCAATTCATTATTGTTTGGACAAAACTATTTGTTATAGTTTGAGAACGATGTTACCGAACTGATTCGTTATATTACTAAGGGTAATGGAACCGGTTTAGCTTATCGGTGGCTTAGCACGCTAGTCGATGGTTTTGGACATCGTATGGTTGGTTCTGATAGTTTGGAAGAGTAAGTTTCTTAAGATTTAAAATGAATTTTTAATTTTTAGAAAAGATAAAAGAAAGATTTTTTTTAATTCATGCATTTTGAAAATCTCGAAAATTTCTTTTTGAGAATTTCTATTAGAAAGATAAGTTTACAAGCACATGACATGATATGATATGATATTATTTAGTGATAAATAACGTTGATGAAAAAATTAGAAATGTGATCTTTTTGTTTTTTTTTTTTAAAATTGATTTTAAGAAATGATTAGAAAGAATAGAGAAATATGAGAAGTTGATGGAATTTTTTTCAAATTAATAATTATCAAACTGGAAAATATCAGCAATTCCATTGATAATTTGATAATTTCATTGATAAAATTTTATTATTCATTGTTTTGCAAAATGATAACAAAATGATAAAAATGATAATTTGTTTTCACTTCTGAAGTTATATTTTTGATTAAATCAAGATTAATAATAAATAAATTAACTGTTTATTCCCAAATATATCTATTGGAAAATTTTTCATAATTTTATAACTTGTTAGAGCGATCGATTTCTTGATGAAAAGCTTAGAGGAAAATGAATTCGATGATGTGCACACCGAAGAAGTACCAAATTTGCCATTTTGGATACGTGCAGAAGATATTGTTGAAATAATTGGTATTAAAAAAAGATTTAAATATATTATCGAAATAATTGATTAAAAAAAAAGTACACTGAAAGAAGAAAAAGCAAAAAGTAAAAGAAGAAATATGTAGGAAAAAGTCAAACTTATCAATTTAATTGCAGCTTATCAACTTATCAATTTAACTCAAGTAATTTTTCTTTTTAGGATAACTTTTATCCGCAAAAGAAAGAAATTTTTATGATACGATATTTTCTGATTTGCTTAGAAATGATGAAATAATTAAAGTTGATTTGATCTTATCTCATTGTATCGCTTTATCATCATTTATCACTCTATTATCTTTCCTCTAGAGCTCTTTGGAGAGATTGTTTTGCAAAATGATAACGAAATGATAAAAATGATAATTTGTTCTTACTTTTGAAATTATATTTTTGGATTAAATCAAGATTAATAATAAATTAATTAACTATTTAATTAACTATTTACTTCCAATTATATCTATCAGAAACTTTTCATTCATTCATTTTTTTTTTCTGTCATACAAATCTGTTTTACTGCTAACTTTTAAGAACCACGTCATCAACGGCTTAATGTGCTTGCTATTGGTGGATCAGAACAAGCTGATATAACCGGAGAAGTGATAGTTATTCATGATCTTGATGATGCCAAGGTATTTAGAACTTATATTCACAAACCGGGAATAATTGAAATTGAAATTTAATGTTTATTTGAACTTTTTTAAGTTAAAAATAGTTAAATTTCATAAATGATAAAATATTAGCAAAGAATTTAGTAAATTAATTATTGCGGAAATTTCATATTCATTTACGATTGCATAATTTGCATTTTCAGTATGCTAATATCAGTGGAAAGATTGTTGTAACGGTACAGGAATATAAAGGTTATCCGGAAACGGTTAAATATCGTCGATCAGTAAAATTTTTCGAATCATTGGGTGCTATTGGTGTTTTAATAAAATCAATAGCATCATTTTCCATCAATTCACCTCATACCGGTAGTGGTGCAGGTATGCATTCTTCTAGTTATTCATTCTTTTATTTTAAATTATTTTACAATTTTCTCAGCGAACCTTTTTATCCATACAAATAAAAATTCATAAATCTTCCGTTTTACTTAAAACTTTTACTTACTTTACTACGGTTTACTATGGTTTTACTTATTTAAAAAGTAAGGCTCCAACTTCATCATCGATTTCTTTCTAATTTTTGTAACAACGTTGTATTCGAATAGATGTGTGTGTGTGTTTTATTCTAACTTTTTTTTTCTATCAATCATACCTGTGGCAGGTTGAAAATAAGTTCAATGTTAGTTAGAAGAATATAATGTTGTAAATTCTTCATGCATTCTTTTCAAATTTTAATAACATGTTGTATAGCTGACCAAATTATCTTAACATTATCTTACTCTGAACTAATTAATTAATTTACCTATATCTAACAAATTAATTTTTATCGATAGCTATCTTTTTTTTTCTTCCAGAAAATTTTTTTTTCAGAAGGCGCAAAAATTCCAGCTGCATCTTTAACGATCGAACAAGCTGATATGATCGATCGAATGTTTCAGAATGGTGAAAAAATTGTAATTCGAATGAATATGAAATCACATAGCGAAAATTTGACAACATCAAGAAATCTTATCTTTCAAATAACCGGTTGCTTATTCAATAATTTATTTTTCCTAAAAATTTTTCATAATTTCTAATTCAAAATTTTGGTTTTATTTTTTTTGCACTTATTGAAATGACCAAAAATTAGTAAAAAATTATAAATCATCAAATTTCTTTTGTTTGAAAATTTAAATTTTTTGAATATTTGAATATTTACAGTTTGCATATTTAAAATTTTAATATTTATATTTGAATATTTAAATATAAATATTTGTTTAACTCTTCTTCTTTTTTTTTTGTTCATTTCTTGAATATTTATGCGAGAAAATTGTTCTTTTCATTCCTATTACTTACCTGTTCATTAATGTGATTTTGTTAATTAGGCAAAGAATTACCTTCTGAAGTGGTATTACTAACGGCACACCTTGATAGCTGGGATGTTGGACAAGGAGCAATGGATGATGGCGGTGGTTGTGCAGCTATTTGGAGTGCTTTACATTCATTAAAACAATTAGCTAAAAACAATGCTGCATTTGAACCAAAAAGGTTCGTCATGAAATTCTATTAATTTCAATAAATATCATTTTTATATTGATAATTACAACAGTTTATTGTTTTTGTATTAATAATTATAACAGTTTATTGTTTTTGTATTGATAATTATAACAGTTTATTGTTTTTATATTAATAATTATAACGGTTTAATTTTTGTAAATATTACTTTTATCAGTTATTTATCAACGGTATTAATAATTCTTTTATCAAATGATAAAAATTTATCAATAATGATGATTAATTTTAGCTCAATTATTTAATGAAATGTTATTTTATATCACTACAATAATAATTACTATATCATTCAACAAATAATTATTAAATATTATTTATAATGAACATTCTAAATTATTGAATTATTATTTCAATGATTTTATGAAATTAAAATATATTCGTTATATCTTAATTAATATCTATAATTCTTTACAATAATTTTTTCATTTTTTACTGTTTTCATTTAATTAATTTTATTTATTAGAACTTTAATAGTTTATGCTTTAATAAAATTAAATAAAAGTTTATTTATTTATCGATTTTTTTTTGCAGGTAATAAATTAAATTTTCACATGAATTGTTTGTTAATTTTTGCTTTATTTTGTTTTGATTTTGTTTATAATTTATTTGTTTACAATTTCTTAATCATTTCTAATTTGTAAATTTGTTTCAAATTCAGAACTATTCGCGGTATTTTTTGGACAGCGGAAGAACAGGGACATTTGGGCGCAAAACATTACTATAGCACTCATACGAATGATACATTTTATTTTGTATCTGAAACGGATGCAGGCGCATTTAAGCCGACCAATTGGCTTTCACGTCTTTCGTTCAGCGGTAATTTACAACATGTAAGTTCATTTTGTTTATTTAAAACTTTTTATTGTTTTTGTTAAATTTTAAAATTTAGATTCATTAGATTTATTAAGGGTTTTACAAATTGATTACGAATTATTAGGTTTCTTAGGAATTTTATGAATTTATTAGGTTAACAAATTATTTAAGCACTTTCAAAGAAGTTATATTAATCAATATTTTAACTGATTGAAACCCTAATTGGAATTGGCATTGAGTTTTTACAAAAAGTTTTATTTTCTTTCAAGATGAAACGATTGAAAGAAATAGTACGATTAATGAACAAACATGGTATACCACTTGGATTGAAGGAAGGTTCAAATCAGGTAAGCAATTAATTCTAGCTAATGGACCTGGAAAAAAAGGAATAGAGGGAAATTGCAACTTATTGATCTTTTTTCCTAATTTCAAAAACCATTGATCAAATGGTAACTTTATTCAGTTAAAAAGTTTTCTATATAATTTACAACTATTTTTTAATTTATGATATAATTAATAGATAGTTTATGCTAACAAGCTAGAAATAGAGTGAAAAGGATTTACAATTTGCTTAATTTTATTTACAAATTCTTAATCATTTCTAATTTGTAAATTTGTTTTAAATGCAGAACTATTCGTGGTAGAAAACTGAAAATTATTAGGATTTGCAAAGATTAAAACAAATTACTGAAGCAATGCATGATATGGTTTAAAATTCAAATGAAAACAGTTATAGTTTTATTGATTTTAAAAACTTCAATTTTCAGGGTGACGTGACTTTTTGGGCTAAAGATGGTGTACCAGCAGTTAATTATTTACCTGATAAATTTGTCGATTATTATTTCTATTTCCATCATTCTGATGGTGATTACTTAACGATATTCAAGGATGGAGATTTAGAATATACGGCATCAATTTTTGCAGTTTTGGGTCATATAATCGCAAATATGGACGATTGGGGAGGAAGTACTGATGAATTGCTATGATACTTTTTTCTCCCTTGAATATTGCGCGAAGTTTCTACGCATAAAATAAGTATAAAAATTATTTCAAATATTTTTCATTTATTTGAATTTTGAATTAAAAGTTAAATATTTCAATATCATTTTATCGCTGATTCCAAAGCTGGAAATTTAAAATTAGGCATAATTATATTCAATATTCAATAACAAATAATTAGGCAATAATAAATAATTAGCCCAATGCATATATATTTTTTCCTTAACGGCAAAATCAACGTTGAAATAAGCTTATTATTAAGGTTATTGTAATAACTGATGGAAATATACATACAGATCAATAATATTAAACCCGTTCGTACATTCTTCACAAATTAAGTTATCTGAAGTTATTAGAGTTAAGAAGCAGAACCAAGGAAAATTTGAGTATACTGAAATTAAGCTTATACATATTGTTGTACCATTTCCTACTATTAAAATGAAAAATATGCTAAACTTAACTAATTCACTATACTTCTATAATAAAAGTTATTGTTTTTAATCAACAAACATATATAAGGAAAAATAATAATAACTGTTAGACATCTTAATGTTATGTGTAATTAGTTCTTGATTTTAAAATTGAATTCAAAATATAAAGCCATTGTTTGAGGGGTATTTCAACGCTACGATCGTGTACAACTAGATCGGATCCGAATATACTGTTGCCTTGTACATTGACCAATCGTAGATTTCCGCTTGACCAATCCAATCCTAAAATTTTGTTTAAAAAAATTATTATGAACTTGAACTTGATTGATGGAATAGTCAAATCATAAAACATAGATATTGTTCGCATAATTTTAATAAATAAAGAATAATCATTGTTCCGGATGATCAAAACAGGCTGATAAAGTTAAAATTATCATAAGAAATATTAAGTTTAATTTGCTACCTTTTTCCAGCTTTATTTCTATCAAATCTTAAAATTTAATTACACTATAAGTCTTACTATAATTTCTATATATATATATTTCTTGAAAATTTTCAACATCTGAAATATTTAGTAGTTTTTTAAAAGTTTTTTCAGTATAAATGAATAGATTGTAGAGAGAAATAGAATATGAGATAAAAGATGGTCTTATCGTTATTCGATAAAATCTGAAAAACAGTTATCGGAAATTACCTCGCCTGCTGAATTTGCCGACAATCCAATCTAAAATTGGATTATCATTATTTCTCTCTGATACTATAAAGCGATCAAAGTTACTTCCACCTGTATCCAAGTAAGTCAAAGGTTGGCGTTTTTGTATATAATCATTTGTTCTACCTACAGGTTGAAAATATTGCTTCGGTTTCATGGAAGTCTGAAAGATTCATCTTTTTTCTTTAATTTAATTATGATATTATTATCAAAAGTTTGAGATTCCGGTTATAAGTGAAATTTTGCTTTAATGTAATACTTGAAATCAGAACTAAATGAAAGCTAGTTCATATTTGATGAGAAACCTTACATTAGACACAAACTTGATGGAAGTTTTTCAAAATAAAAATAACTGTCGATAATTAAAGCTATTGTACCATTTGAAATACTCAAGATAAGTATATATTCACCTGTTGTGCGTATTGATTGGATAATGTTGAATTTGGTCGATTTCTGCTCACTATTTGTATGATACCATTAAGCAAATTAATTATACTTGATGCGCTAAATCTCGAATAATCATCATTAAATTAATTAAAATTTACTTTAAAAGAGTTGTAGCTCCTCAATAATGGTCTGTTTGTTATATATCTTATCACCACCTTTAGATAGAAATGTAAAGCTTCTCTGTTTAAAGAACATGTTGGAATGTTTAATCAGGCTTAACACTTTAAACGTTACTTACAGTTTTTAAATCACATAAAAATAATGGATCGAATATCTTACCAATTAATTTAAGAATAAATTTTGATCAATTTTCTGTAGTTTTCGAAATGTTTGAAGATTAAAAGAACCTGCCAGAAAGTTGGCGTTGCCACATGACTGTATTTTGACCATTTCTTGGGACAATCCATCGATCATTATTAGCAGTAAACTGCTTCACTACTTCTCCCAATGATTTAGTAGCATCTATGCTAATGGAATTACTGTGAAAAGTGCAAAAAATTAATTTTTCGCTGAATAATTTAAACTTTTTTTTCATACTTCAAAATGAATTGAATAATTATTTTCTAAATACGATAATAAGTTTCAGAAATAAAGCAAAAATTTTTGAAGGCAATTTTTTTTGTTTTTTAATTAAATAAAATTTTCGAATATTCAAAAATTGTACCGATAAAAACAAAGCAAATAGCAAGGATTCTAAATGATTGCATTGCAATAGCTGAAGGATATGTCAACTTGATTTTGTCGAAATCGTTTTTCGGATGTAGTTGAAGGTAACAAAAATCCGGTAGTGAAATGGCAATGAATTATTCATAATGCTGACAGTAATTGGAAGAGAAGGTAGAACTGAGAATGAAGTGAAATGAAACATTATTCAAAACGAAATCATAACGATCTCTTGATTCATTCATTCATTCATCGTTTACTACTGGATATATCAATGGATTGACCTATTTTAACGATCAAATATTCCATCATTTCAATAATTTGCTTGTGGAATAAAAAGAAAATTAACAATGGATCCACTTATGTATGTAAAGATTTTTTTTCAAAATTTATTTATCGGAGAAAATTGAAAAGTTAATGGTAGAGATAAAACGTTTTTCCAATCCTTTACTTTCTTTTTCTCTCTATGGATTGATGGACAAATTTCGGCGATTACACTTGACAAACAATTATGGAGTGACATTACGATCAAGCAATTCCACATAACCTAATTTTTTAACCCTAAGTTCATTGCCCAGTTTACTATTTATTCATATTTCAAATGTGATGAATTTTCAAGAGTAGTAAGAAATTTTTTACTTCTTAGACAATATTTTCAATGAAGAAATTGCCATCAGAAAAACTGAATTTTATATTGACTTCCTTCACCAATAAGTCCATCCTTTTCGTTAAAGAAAGGCTTTTCATCATTATCCGAATTCCGTTTTGCAGAATTTACGTCAGTGCAATATTTCGAATGTGAGCTTTACGACATAAAGTTTGTTATTTATACATAAAAAATTCTTCAAATTTCCGGAAAAGTTTCTCAAACTATTTTGAAACCTCAAGGAATTGCATATCTATAGTCATACAAAATGTAAATGTACATAAAATTTGTTACACAATTTTGCCTTTATTCAAATAGTTCTTTCAATTGAAATATTAACTCTACCACAGCTAATATACAGGACTGAGATGATCAAAAAATGATCTTAATGATCCTTTTTTCCCCAATGTGTATATCCATAGTTCCAGTACAAGTATGATTCTTCGATAGCTATTACTAAAGCCGCACCACCACATCCTAACTTCCAACCAGCACGAAACATTTCTTTAAAGCTACTCCATTTATCGCCAGCAAATCGTCCCATGAATAAAAATGAGTAATTTCTGAAAAAGAAAAGCTAGTTAGAAATGAGTCGTTCCAGATTAATTTCTGAAAATATCAAAAAGATCCTATTTAGTTTGTAAGAAAAAAACGATCCACCAGATTTTATCATAAATTAAAAAAAAAGCTCTGCTCGAAATAGTTTAAATTCTTTTCAACCTTTATAAAATGCATAAAGAAAGACAAAAGATAGAAGCTTACAGTAAAGTTCAATAACTAAACATGATTTAATTAGCAATTCGTCAACAATCATTTGCATTTACAGAGTAAAAAAACTAATTATTCCTCTGAAACTGTAATTCACAAATCAGATAAGAATTACTACCGTTTAGGAACTTTGCTTTTCCTAAGTAAAATTAAATGATATGACAATGGGATGGATTATTCATATATATATATATATATATATACCTTATCCAGGGATCTTTTAGGCCGATTCGCGCTAGTCTTTCCTCATATGCTCGAAGTTTTGGTATTTCGCGATAATTATCATATAATGTATATGGCGGTATTTTCACTTCATGATCGTGCCCCATCACTGCAAATACAGCCTGAAAACGAAGTCTGAAAGATTAGAACACACTTATTATTTAATATATTCCGTCAAACTTATAAAGTTGCTAAATTAAAATCAATATTGTTACCGACTAAAAAGACTAATACAAAATGATAATAGAATGATAAGAAATGATAAGAAAGCAAAACGATAACAATTTTTATCCCAAAGAAAAATAGGAAAATGTAGGCGGTAATCACTTTTAGTTCGTTTTTTTCGTACTCAAATTTAATGCAAGTGATTATAGTTTAAAAAAACTATGGAATTTCCTCAGTCTGAGATCTACCAATCTGAAAAACTAAAACACTCGGAAGAGTAAGTACGAGGAAAATACTAGTCCAACATCGGACAGCCCTCAGAAGCAAAGATAATCCACCGAAACCATTTCATTTTTTCTACCAATCTCGACATAACTGCGGCCTGTGAAAAAATGAAACGTTTGAAAGATGTGCGTTCACACGTGGAAGTGAATGTGATACGTGAGATCATAGACTAGAGATGTTGAATGTTGTGGTAGAATTGTTAAGGTTTGCATACACGTTTCTGGAAGTTATTCTCAATTATATCTCCAATCCATCACTTATCATTAAAAGCCTTTCTTGTAACGCCGACAGCAATCCTCAGTCTTATCAGCTTCCCAATCATCTGGCTGTCCTATACACTGATAGGTATGCCATTTCACTTGTAAGTTTTTATTTTAGATTGAATTTTTTGTATTTCTCATAATTTAGAATTCTAAGAAATAAACGCTCAATTTGCTTCTAATTTCATGAGGATCGATTTTCAAGTTTAATATAAAAAATTTTATATTTCGAAATCTGTAAATATTCTTTACTCCACAATTAATAGTATTGCGTTCATGCATATTTGAAAAATCAATTTATTTAATTTGCTTATTATTAAACTCTACATTTATAGTAATTTTGAAGTATATTATGCCTCTAATTAGTAAGCTAATTTGGAGATTCATCAAAAATGTGCCGCCAGCCTTGAGCAGACGAGCTTAAATCCTCAAAATTTAATTCTCTACGCTTCTCGATGAGTCTCTCCTCGAAGTATTACATTCATAACATTCATAAATTCTTAAAATCAATTTAAGGTAACTTCTTTCAGGATGCTCTGAGTAAATTAATTGTTCATAGCGCAAATGCCGGTATCAAAAAAATTACCTTATATGATCCGTGGTCCTATATTTTTTCAAGACGAGAACTTCTGCGAAAGTTAACTCATGATTTTATGCATATAACGTCATCAAAAGAGCTTTTTGACGTGGAATTTTACGATTCCGATCATTCTGTAATTCATCCAAATTTCGTTCATACTGCTGTCAAAATACTTAGTGCACGAGATGGCAGACAATCAATTGTTCGAGCTTGCCGAAAAGTAATATTTTCGGAAATTAGTTTCGAAATTCTAAATTCATTATTAAGAAGTTGTATTAATCCAAACTCTATATTGCGTAATAAATTACGGATACGAACAAGATGAAAGTGATTGAAAATGTTCTTAGAAATTAAATTCTAAAACCCGTTTTCCACTGTAATCAAGAAAGGAAAGTCCTTCAGCTACTCTGGAATGTCACTGTCTCGTTTTTTTTTGTTTTATATTAGCAAAGAGAATAACGTCACCATAAAAAGGTTATTATAAATTTTCGACGTACCACACCCTTGTATTGAAAGAATTAATTTCAGCTTTGTATGGAGTGTGAACCGGCAGATATAACAATTGAGCAAATATCGGAATGTCTTGCTAAAGAAAATATCTGCGAACCGGATTTCCTGCTCCAAATAGGTAACTTAAAAACAATGGCGGGTTATTCTCCATGGGTATTAAGAGTAACGGAAATACTTCAGCTAAAAAGTCTTCCGAGCAACTTTTCGCACCAGCAATTCCTTTCATACCTTCACGAATATTCATCAAGAGATCGCCGGATTGGGAGGTGAATTTCAATTTTCGTATTCAATTTAAGGAAAGATTTCAAATTTATATTTTATTCATATTAATGTTTTATAGGGTAGCACATGACCTCTTCCATTTAATTTTCTGGTGAAAATCTTTAATAATTTATTTCACTCAAATAGTTACACTACCGGTTAAGAATGTGCCTTTTCTTCAATCACAGTTTTTGAATCCTTTCCATATTTAAATCTTTATATAGCAGACTTTCACGCGTTTCGAATTCATGTTCCCTCTTGCGTAACAGTGGATAAGATCACAAAGCCAAAATGTTGTTATTATAAATTTTTTCAGTTATGTTGTTCATTTTCTTTTCTGGATTAATTTTAAAATAAATTAATTAGGGGAAAATTCCCCTAGCTTTTTTTTTTGTACGCAGATAATTCTCCATAATTAACACAAACCTTTCATTCAAAATATATACAAAAATATGTACAGTTTCATTCGGAACAAATGAAAGAAATTATAGGATCTTAAATATAAGAGTTAAGTTCTTTTTTTAGAGCTATTCCATAAATAACATCCCTCCATATCACTTGAGGATCTAAAACAGCGGCATTATAAAAAGAAAGCTTTCTTAACGAGAAATAGATCTAAAAGACTTAAAGTTATATTGTTTACTGACAAATGGCTACCAAAACCTTTGTGGATAATTTTGAGTAGAGTAGAATTTTCCTTTAGAACTTGTTTATAAATGTTTCACAGAATGGAAGAACCAGTTAGTTTTAGTTGACCATGCGCCACTAGATGCTTCTTCAAAAATTTTACAAAACGATGTAGCTGCACAATTAGAATCCACATCATAACATAATGTTCCTTTCAAAAAATCAATATCTCCGGCCTAAAATAAGTTTTTTATTCACACTCTATAAATTCAAAAAAAGCAGCAGTACGGAATTTTGAAAAATACTGCATAAGTTACCTTTTGCAACTCAGGAAGTCCCATACATAGCAGCATCGAAAAGAGCGAAATAAATAACTTGGACCGTTGATGCAATATAATATATGCATCTGTACATAACTTCTTGAACCTTGAATAATTTCATTTTCATCTCAATGAATAAGAAACTTGATATTAGTAATGCACAAAGAGTACGTATTTACTCACTTTTTGTATTCGTGGCTGTCACGGAAATTGTTTTTGCCTTTGGCTATAACGCACAGAAAATGATCGGTTAAGACAAACGGTACTCGATCACGATTGATACCTAATTTCTTTTTATAGTGTCCCAAAAAATGTCCAAAATCGATATGAAAGAGCTGGAAAAAGATTATTTAAAGTAAAGCAGAAATTTGTGATTGATTTGAAATTTAAACTGTTCCAAAATTCATCACCAAAAAAGTTATTTAGTAAGTTACCCTGCCATCTTTAGCTAGCATGATATTGTCTTGGTGCCTGTCTTTGATTCCCAACACATACGTTGCAACACAATATCCAGCACATGAAGCAGTAAAACGATCAACTGCTTCTAAATATCTGTAAAAAAATCATAGTTGAACCTTTCAAACAATTGCAGATATCTTTTTCTAACATAATTTTCTCATTGCCTTAATTATAATAAAATAGGACAAATTTGAGAAGATTTAGAATAAAAGAATCTTTTCTAAAAGAATTAATATTTTTTAGAGTTGAAAAAGTATTTGCTATCATAGAAACTTTCTAAAAATAAACGTACACTTTGGAATTCTCCGAACAGTTTCGTATATACTTATTAATAAGACCACTTTCCATACTGAAAGTTGAACCAAGTTGTTTTGCAGCACATTGAATTTCGAAAAGTGTACTGCAGTTTTGAACGACATAAATCATCCCAACCTGCAAGATTCTTTGTATTCTCAATTGCAAAGTACAATCAAATAATATCAATTCCAGTTTACTGAAAATATTTCTTCCACTCCAAGAAATCACTCTCGATAACTTACATTTTTCCCCATTGGCAGTACTTCATAAATGCTTAAGCAGAGATCATAGTCTTGGCTTTTCCATAGCGCATCCATAATACGCATAACTTGTAGAGTTAACATATCTTGGCGCAGATCTAAAATATAACAAAGTCCAATAAGCTTCAAGTATGAACATTCTTAATGTGATAGTGACAGCACAGCAAGTTTATGTAAATTGCGCAATTCGAATCACAGTCAAACGTCTCTTCAGTATAGCTTTCTGAAAAAAATTATAGCATATATGAAAATAATGGCTGATAAGGTTTCTAAACAAAAAGTATCACTATATAAGAGTACTCACCGTCACCATTCTTGAAGATAATTTGATGTGTCTCACTATGCAATCGAGCAAGAGGTTCCGGATTGGTCCAAGCCAACCGAAGTGGTTGCTTTGCACTTCCTATCACTTTGCATTGATCAATGCTACAAAATCAATTACTCTTCATGTTTTTTATTATAGAAGATTTGCTTACAGAAATTTTTACATTGATTTTTGTAGAATCAAGGCGAAAGATAACTCACTTTAATGTACCTAAACTATTGGAAATATCTAGAGGTGAGATCATATTCTGCATTATTCCCACATGTGAAGCTAATTCATTTTGCAAATGCTGGAAAAAATGAAGTGTTGAAACCAAATGCATGAAAATTTATTTCCGAAATTTCCTAAAGAGTTTCTAATAACAATATTATTAGAGAAAGCAATAAATGAAGACGATTTGTATGAAAAATTCGTTTACAAGAGAGAAACCTGAATGTATTTAACATGGGAACAAATATGGAGCCGACAGTTATAAAAAGTAATTCAAATTTAAGCATTGAATGATAGGATGGCAATTTACAGTATAGAATGTTAAAATATTTTTAGAATTGTTACCTTGGTGGCGCATTCAATATCTTTCATAGTTTTGATAATTTTACTAAGATTTGTTAGTCTTACTACCATATCCACTTGTCGCAACATGGAATCAAGATGAGTAGAATTAGCTCGACAGTAGGCTTCAATCATTAATGCAAAACGCTTGTAAATCTTCGTTAAATTCTGACCTACTTCACCTGAAAGATCGATCGGTAAAAAATACCGTAAGTTGACTAAATTTTTGAGAAAAAAAAAACATTGGCTAATAAAACTATTATTCTTCCTTTTAAGAAAATATTACTTAGTTGTCCAAGTTCAGCTCGTAGCAACCAAAACAATATATGACCAATACGATTATTACACAGCGCTCTTTTCAGAAGCATCTTACTCAAAGCGCACGACCCATGCGGTTCAAACTTCAATACCTGTAAAAACAGCAACCAATTTCCTCATGATATCAATACTGCAGTAAAAAAATAATATAATTCGAAGTAAAAAACTTCATATCATAATTACGATACAAGTCTAATATATTTAACTTTTCTTATGCTGCAATAAATAAGAAACACTATTCAACATAAAAACTACTAATGAATAAGCTTGATGAAGTCAAAGTACGAAATTTTAAGAAATCTTTAAATATATTGCCCAACATTATTTAAAGATCAATCCTACCTGAACGAGAGGCAAAATGTAAAGCTGCAATCTGTCATTGTCCAAAACATTATCAAGCGAATCTATTGCAAATTCTCGGATTCTGATATCAGGGTACTTGAAATCCAGAAGCATCAAAGCTGTTTCTGGTTGAATTTTACCCCATCGTTTTAATAATTCGTATAACCGTGAAAATTCGTCTCTTTTTGTCCAAATCAAGGGACAACGAGCAATCAGTGGCAATAAATCAGGTTTATATTGTGCAACTAGCTCTCTAAAATAGTGCAACTAACTTTCTGAACAACTAGCTCAAAGGATGACCAATATTTCGATATATTCCGATATTAGCGATTCCATTATTGTGGTAAAACAGAAATAAATTATTTTTGAAAAATTACCTCGCTTCCCACAAACGTTCCATTTGCCTATCGGTTAAATATTCAGTATCCACAAAACGTAAGGAATCAAGAAATTCCTTCATAGAAAGCTAAAAAAAATTTTTTTGATTAAAAATCTCATTGATTAAATGCTTTTTTAACAATAAAATATAGATTAATCACGTACTGGAGATGAAGTTGGTAAAGGAGATTTTGTGCTGCGAATATCTAGCTTTTCCACGTATTCGCATATTGAATCTAAATTTGGAAATTCGATACATCCATAATCTTCAAACTCCACTTCAATACGAACTGTATCGCGATTGTCATTTGAACCTACCTACATATAGCACAATTTACAAATATAATTACATGATAATCTGCATTTTATTAACTGTCGAAATATTTCAAAAGAGTTTAGGAAATATATCGTAGTTACATTATCACAGTGTGCCAAGAGATGTCAGATCAAACCATTAGTACAATTTTGACGCGAAAAATATACCGCTATGCTCAATGCCTATATCCCAATTCAAACTACTGGTATAGCGATTAGAACGTATGACAACTGGTATCTTGCAACTCCGAAATGATACTCAAGATATCAGTCTGCGTTTACTCAAATATCGAAAACAAATACCTTGATTACTTTTTACTACTTATAATAGAAAATAGTGAATTACAAAATCAGCAACAGCAATTTTTCATTTCAGATTAAGGTGTTACTTGTCCAGATGGATAAAGTAGTTCCGTGCAGTATTTTGGAAAAGGCCATAAATAAAGCATATATTTGCCCTGAACGAGTTTTCCATTGCAGTCGAAAAGACGTAAATTTGCCCAACCAATTCCACTATATTCCTACAAACACAGATCAACAAACAATGTCTAAAAAAAGACTATATATGTTGGTCTTAAACTGAAATTGACCTCTTTCTTTTTTTGTTTTACAGCAACTAACGAAAGGCAAAGTTGTACAGATGGAGCCAAATCTTTTAAATATACATCGAAATCGATCCAACCCTGGAAATCAGCCAATATGTTAATAGAAAAATGAAAATTCCGAAAGGAAGATATGAATATCACTTACGTCATTCCAACGAGGATTTGAAGGAGAAACATAAGCTGATTCTTTGTTTGCAATAAGATCTATTCCATGATATACAGATGCTTTCACATATATCTTGTCGAAATCTAATATGCTTAAATGAGACGCGCTGTGTATTCGTAATTTCAAATTATCATCCACTTTCCATAGAGAACATTCCTAAATTAAAATGAATTTAAAATTAATTTTCAGATTTCAGTTAATGACCCTTTCAGTGTTGCATTAAATTTTTCGGCGAGAATATAAAACGAAAACAGCATGCATACTTTCATGGCAATTTCATCAGCTTGATCGATGCGACTCTCATACGCTCGTACCCAACTCGGCTAAAATAATAGAAGGATTCAATAAAGAATAACTTTCAGAAAAGCTAAAACATAACCAAAAAAGAAAATTAAAGCAAGAAAATAGCAAAAGTGTCCGACAATTTAAAATATCATAATTTTTTAGTTTTTCTATAAGTTATTAGAGATATTATGCATTGAAAGATTACGTATATTTCCTACTTAAACTATACATTTACATTTGTTTTTCATTTACATTTGCTGAATACAATTTCATATCCTCATTAATAATCATAGGAAAGTATAAAGTGCTCACTTTAGTTATGGGTGGAGGTTCCGTAAAATCCTTCATCACGATTTCTTTTCTCCGCAATATGAATTTCGGGATTCGATAATTCTCAAAGGATGATCTGACATACTGCAGAGAAACCAAAGATTCATATTATAATATACTCATATTCATATAATAAAATAATTACCAATTGCTCTAGTGAAGAAAAAGTTACCTCAAAGCTCGTTAACCTTATATCCTTGGTTAAAAAACAGCGCCGTCCTGCTATTTGCAATAAGAAATCGGAAGCGGTTTCTTTAATCTGGAATCAAACCCATTTAAACATCTAAAATTACCATAAATCGTTTTTCTCTTCTCCACCGTCATTTTTCTATCGTGAGACGATATGACTAAAGAAGTAGAAAGAAATTCCAAATAATTAACTTATTACAAATAATTTATGTTGTTGCATAAGCTCCTTTATTGCATTTGCTATGGCATCAGAGGCACGAACGCCAATAACTTTACGAATTTTAACACAAACACAATTCGTGTCAATATTTGCCAGCTCATCTTCTAGACTGCGGTACCATAGTTCAATGTACAAATCTGCCACTAAATTCAGCTTTATTTAAAGTGAGTAAATCAAGTACAAAACTGAAATACCAACTGACTAAAGAAAATTTCATTCTTAGTAAAGAAAGTTTTATTCCTCCTATATTCACTCTCTTAGCAGAGAGAATTTGACTTAACTGACACATGATAGTCTCTGTTCAACAGCAATAAACAAAAAAAACTTCAGAAATAGACAAAAATTTGATAAGAAAATTTCAATTCTTGAAACATTAGTCGAGGCATAAATTCTCCTTTATATTCAACTTTTTTCTTAGAAATGAGTTATTCATCCACTCTCATCACGTTACAAAAAAACAAAAGCTAACAAAATCTAGAAACGATAATTTTGAAAAAATTACTTTGGATTTTTGACTTGACTTGAGGTGGAATATCAGCATCTAGCTCACTTGAAACTTCTTCAGGAAATGCATAGTGAGAATAGCCGACGACTCCACGACTAGAAACTGCTTGCTCTGATACCTTGTACAAATCCATACGATACGACATTTCTTCAGAAGATAATTTTGCTTCAATTTCTGTTAATGGACGTCCAATAGCAAGACCTAATGATTCAGAAAATAAAGGATCTTAATTTTGACATTTGAGATTTAACTTTGGACTAGTTGAATTTCTCATCAAACTAAAAAATAAAAGGGATAAGTTATGAGTCTCTAAGACACTCTAATTCATACTGATTCCAAAAAAATTTTTATAAAGTTTAGTTGCAACCTATTTATGAATGTCGTTTACAGCACACAATACCAGCCGAAACAGAAGAAATTACCGATATCATGTATCAGTGCCTTTTCTTCCCGATTACCCTCAGGCTCAATCAGGCAAAGCAGAGGCACGAAAAGCCGTAATGAAAATATGGAACGCGATTCATCATACAGTTCTTCACGTTCACCGTCTGTTCGAATCGTAAAAAATATATAATCCGATGGTGTTAACAAAAGATTGGACAACGGTAATCTGAATAAATTCAAATTATTTGAACAAATTAAAAAAATGTGTTAACGAGAAAGAAATCTCTTCCATTCAAAATTCTCACAACGTAAATTCTATAATTTAAAATACGAATTCAACCAACTGCTTTAGCCAGCCAAAATTATGTGGAATTCTTCGCATGTATTAGAACGAATACCAAACTTTTGGTGCATTATTTGTACCAAAGCATATGTTTTAAACATATATCTTTAATCCTATCTCTAATATTCCAGGTTGAGAAAGATTACTACTTAACGTAATAGCTAAAGTACAAAGTTTCGTAGTCATATATATGTTGGAGTGTGAAAAAAACGATAGGAAAAAAAAGTTACTTTTTTGCTTGTATGAATAATTCTTGTTTGAGCATAGCAAGAGTTAAGTCCATGGAGCATCGTACACTGACGAGGAAGCCATTTGGTAGCAATAAGTCCAGAACCGTACTTCCTTCCACCTCCAGCTGTCCACATTCTATAACTGACCATACATCAGGTGAGTCCTGCGGACAAACCACCCCCTGCATTTCTTTCTTCTCAATGCCAATTCACTCTCATCATAGCATCCTGAAATAAATTCAATTGCAATTTAAGCATCTGAAATTAGACCAAAAAAATCGATCATAGATTAAAACTTTTCAAAATTTTCATTTGAAGGATAGTTTACAAAATGAGGAAAAAGAAGTGGTGCATTCATCATTTCATTTCAGAATTAAGCTCCAAATACTCTTGATCACTGCTTTTACAGCTAAAAGCAATCACTATTCATTATTTCCTCACTCCTCGCATCTATTTCTATCATCTTCTTACCCATTCAATTGGTAATCTTTTTCACTTTCAACATCGTTCTAATTTTCTAACACAACTACTTGATATCTTCTCACAATTTCAATGACAGCGTGTTATTCCACAAATCGAATACATCACGAGTAGTCTGCTCAGTTATTCACCACTAATCTCAGTATCTTCCGATATAGGAAGGCAACATGAAATCGGAACGTTCCACTGCCAACATATACTACGGAATGTGTAACACCGAATGGTTTGGAAACGACAATTAGTCTGGTTAGAATTCCGGTTTAAAATTGAAAAGAGAGAACAGGCAGAGATTCCTGTTAGTTTTTCTGCTATTCAAATCAAAACAGTTTTATATGGTAGTTTTGCTTCACTTTTTTTTAAAGAACAAGGATAGATTTGATTGAAAAAAAAAATTAGAAATTTTGATTAAGTTGCTTTCTTACAATTCAAATTTCGTTTCATTTCAATTCGGTATTAACATTTGTTTGAATCAGTCATTCTAGAATTTCAAAGCTTCTAAACAATGACCAGCAAGTGAGATATCTCTGAAAACTTTTCTTTTAATTCAGTTTTTCGCTTATAAATTGAAATTTGTAGAGAACAGAAATTTTGATGCTCTTGCAGGCAGTTAAGCTATTTATGATTGAATTTGAGATTTGGACTCCAAAAAGAGTCCACACTACAGAGTTCCGAAAAGTTGAATTTGCGAGACCATTTTAATTTCTGTTCTGGAAGAGAGTTGCGCAAATCGAACATGAAGTTTCTTCGTTAACGTATTCGTGAAGTTTTTTCTTCATAGACATTGAGTTTTTTTAGTTATTACTGAAAAAATAATAAAAAAATAATGAATGATTTTCAATTTATTTCAAACTAAAATTTCAGTGCAATTAGATCTTAGAGTTCTTATCATTTATTTAAGTAAATATTATCCGGTATAATTCAACTATGAAGTTGCTATGTATAAAATCTTTGTGAATAATTCAACGAATTCAAAAATACTAGTTAGCAAAACTCTTTTTTGGATGATTAGTAGCGAACATTGTGTTATTTTCTCAGAATATCGAAAAGCTAGTAAGACTTTACATATGTAACGAATTATTACAGCGTATTTGTCAAGTTCTTTAAGAACATTTCGAACGTTACTTAATCCCTCTATGAATAAAGTATGATAAAACGAAATGTTAGAAATAATTAGAATTTCTCCGTTCATATCGTTATTCTTTAATCGTTGTATGCATTCATTACCAATCTTACTCTAAATGAAAAAACTTACAGTGTTTAAATGAAGCAGTACTAGAGTACTAGCGAAATTCAGGATTTTGGGTATGAAGTACGAAAAATGCATTCCATCAGGAAATGCTCTATCATATGAAGTGAAGTATTTAATCCTACTAGTTTACCTTAACCTTACTTTGTCATAAAATACTATTCTCAATCATTATTTCTGTTCTTTCATTCAAACAACTGAAAAACTTTTCAGTCGCTAACAATTCATTATCTCATGAAGTATAGCTTACACTACACTTGTCTCTTCGCATATATACGCAAATTCGCAAAATAGAACATTTGCAGAAGATGACCTCCAAATGACCTCCCATAACTCTTACGATATCTGGTTGAAAGATCAGCCAATAGCTTCTGTTGCATACAACAAAATTATGAAATGAGATGGTCTCTGAAATTTTGCATTTCTTGGCTTCAATCACAACGGTTTAGTCGGATCATTAATTATAAACATCTAATTAATTTGGTTAAATAATTAATTTAGATAAGGATTTCTCGAGTATGAATCATTGAGAAGTATTGATTCATTAATATAAAAAATATCACTAAAATTTTGTCAAATGTAATCAATTTTTTGAATTGATTGAATGCACGTCTTGTTTACCGTTTATCTTTACATCCTGAGATGCTTGTTATTGTGATTACGTCATCGTTGACATTTACACTGATTAGTATTTTCTTTTTTTTTTATTTCAGGTATAATATAGAAGATTACCTTGAAATTGTTTCATCTTCTGCTTTAAGCGTGCTTTTGGCTAAGAATCTCTGATTTTCAGAGAGTTATGGTATGTTCTGATTGTAATAATTAGAATGATTTCATTCCATTAGTCTTTTTTTGAGCTTCCATGCATCTTTATCTAAATTTGCAAAGCAAGATGAAGAGTACTGAGAATTTTTGTTACTCTTCAACTTGTCTTACAGTTCCGAAATATAAATTCAGGTATGAACTGTATCATTTTTCATTAAATAGAAGTTCGAATCAATGATATGATCTCTGGAGAATTTCTTGAGATGTTCAGAGGGTAATTATTTGATAGTTATTTAAAGAGCGAAGAGCAAGCTATAAAAATACAAAAGTATCAAAATGTATAAGGAGAGAATTTTTTTAAATATTTTCAGGGAGATCAGCAGCTTGACTGCGCTTTAGACTTGATGAGGCGTTTGCCACCTCAACAGGTGGAAAGAAATTTAAACGATCTTATTGATTTGTGCCCTCGCTTGGTGGATGATTTGTTGAGTGCAGTTGATCAGCCATTAAAAGTTGCACGTGATAGAGAAACGGGAAAGGAATATCTCCTTTGTGATTACAATAGAGATAGCGATAGTTATCGGTTAGTTTTACCGTAATCTTTTTGAATAATTTTTGTCAGATGAGGTTTTTGTATTAATTTTCTGGCTATAATTCAATCAGATTTACTTTAACATCTCTTTACGATGTTTTATCATTGTTTCTCATATCATTATATTATTCAAACAATTCCAGCTCACCGTGGTCGAATACCTATGATCCACCATTGGAAGACGGTGCTTCGCCATCAGATAAGCTTCGCAAGTTGGAAATTGAAATGAATGCTGCATTCGAGGCTTATAGAGATGCGTAAGTCTCTGTTATCTAAATTCTTCAATAGATGGATTTAAAGATTTTTCAAAATCAAAGTAGTTTTATTATGCTTATATTTGGCTAGCATGAATTACTTTTAGTATATTGCAGTTTATTGAAAATATATTATAGTTAATTATAAATTGTTGATTAATGACATTCTTCATCTAATTGACATTGTTGAGGAAGTCTAAATTATGAAAAATATTTTTACAGATATTTCGAAGGTGGTGTATCGTCGGTATACTTCTGGGATTTGGATTATGGTTTTGCAGGTGTTGTCTTAATCAAAAAAATTGGAGATGGTTTGCGTAATATACAGGGCTGTTGGGATTCAATCCATGTGATCGAAATACAGGAAAAAGTATGCTTTTATTTACCTTTAATGTAGTTCCTTCTGTTTTTCGTTTATTTTTTGATTTCGCTTTCTAATTTTTCGATAACCGAAATTAAAGAATAATAATTTTTCAGGCTGGTGGTAGACATGCGCATTACAAACTTACAAGTACAGTGATGCTTTGGCTGCAAATGACTAAACAAGCTAGTGGTATGATGAATTTGGGAGGATCGGTTACACGACAGGTGATTTTCAATATTTATTATCGCCATTTGCGAATGAATCTTTTTTATTACAAATCGAAGTTTTTGTTTCATTTGTGCTTACTGTTGCTGTTTTAGACTGAAGCTGACCATCCGGTAAACGATTCCACAAATACTCATCTTATTAATATTGGAAAAATGATAGAAGTGAGAAATTTTCTTCGGAATTTTTCATCTTACAAAGAATTGAATAAAATTCGTTGTTTCAAGTATCACAAGCATCTTTTTTTTTTCTCAATAAAGAACCGATTTATAGTCGTATAAAGGTCGAGATATTCTTTTTGCTGATTGATAGTTGACCTAAATTTAAGAGTGTTAGTAAGAGAGTAGTTGGTATGAAGTGGTCGTTGAAGTGAATTTGGAGAATTAATGAAATACTCATTTTTAGGACATGGAAAGTAAAATTCGGTCAACCTTAAATGAAGTTTACTTTGGAAAAACTAAGCAGATTGTTAGTGAATTGCGTAGCACGCTTGATGCTGAGGAATTGAAGCGACAGAAGAAAATTGCAACGGAAATAAAAGGAGGCATTGCAAAATGAAAAAAGAAAAAGGGATTAATAGTTCCTGCAACACAGCAGTTTCACTGTCTTCTTTAAAAAGCTTTTTTGGTGCGCTTATTTGTTCTTCAAATTTTAAATTAGGTAGAATACTTTTCCAATAATGTAAGCTTATCTCAATGATTAGCAATTATATATTTTACCTTATGTTATCTGAATTTTTTGCTCATTCATATAACGCTTTATAATAGCGTCTCTACACAATGGACATAATCTAGGAAAGATTTGCAGCACCACAATCAATAGCAATTAACCGAACAGTAAATTTGTCGGCGCTTATTCTGAAATTTTTATAATTCTTGTTCATTGATTCCTATAATAGAAGGATTTGTCTTTAATTGACGGCCTATGATTACGTATGAATTGCTGTGTTGTTACATTTTATAGAAATTGTAACTTTTACTGGACTCAATTCTTTGCAACTTATATATATATTTGTTATCATGCTGATAAGTTTATACTTTATAATTTTCCTATATTCATTTCATAGGTTTCTTTTTTTCAAATCATTCCAAAATTTCTAAATTTTCATTCTTTATTGCTTGTGCCAAAGATTCAGATTTCACGTTCTGTTACTTAACATGGCTGATGCCGCCGGTTAAGTTTTGATTGGTTTTTCAGTTTCTTAACATCAAATTTTAAAAGCGGATGTATCTGCTTTACTCACAGTCTGTTGGTTTCTTTTTTATCATTGTGTAAATTTAAATTATTGCGATCTACTGTTATAATTCGTTATTCATTACGTACCATTATGTTCAATCTTGAGAAAAAATATATATATATGTCAGTTATTTAAAAAAAAATGAAGTTTATTAGACATACTCGATTACTCGAACAGTAATCGAGTATGTAAATGATAGCAGCTAATTATTTTTGCCTTGTTGTTTTGAGATCGCCTAGTTTTTTTTTTTTTTTTTTGTGATTTGAGCAGCTTCGAAGTCCGACTGTCGATATGTGTTTGGATTTTCACTTCTGATAAGCTTAATGGAAAATCGAAAAGTTTAAAGGATTTTATTACTTTGATTTATTGGATAGTAATCAAAGTGAAAGCGGTTTTTTTACAACTAATCGTTTAGGAGATTGGTAACTGGATTTTCAAAGGATCAAAAGTTCCAAAAGTATGAGATGTGAAGATGTCAACTTACAAGTGTGAATTATTGTTGACCGATGACCTGGTTCTCCATTATGACGTGTTTCCACATGCTCTCGAATACATTTGCATCAGTATTTGTACAAAAGAATTATGTAATTTAGGACAGATTTCAAGTTTCCAGAGAAATCATGAAGTGATAAAAAGGAGAGATCATTATACGCAAATCATTAATAGCGCAAAAGTGCACGCACATCCGATTGATAAGGTGAAGTTGATTCCCGTGTTGCACCTTTCACTGGAAACCCTCTATCAACCTTTAAAAGCTATTAACCTGATAACAACAATAACCTCTTCCTTTCCACTTGATATATTCATTTATCTTTTATAAAATGATTATTACTATTAGCCTTATCAATTTCTTCGTCAACTTACTCTTACTCTTGTTTTTAATATTATCAGCATCCGCTGTTGAGTATTCTAAAACAAGTATTGATGGTAAATTTCAATTTTCGTTAATTTTTTTTTCTTACTTAATAAACTTTCTCTCATTGGAAATATTTTAGTGGTAACTGCTGATTTTTTTTTTCCGGTAGTTTTATTAGTTCTCAATATTTCCTCATTCTTTCCATCAATAAAATAAGAGTAATATTACTAAATAACGATAATATTTTTGATAATTATTTTAAAAATTTTAACTAGAATCATTAGAATTATTAAACAACGCTATGTAAAATACAAATTAGTGAATATTAAAAAAATTTTTACAATTTATTTTTTTTTTCACAAAATAACCTTCATGGGTAATTCATAGGTTTCAGTGTAAAATTATTTTAAATTAAAAAAATAAATACTTTGAAGCATTGAAACCCTGTTTTGAACGGTATATTGGTCAACGATTATCAAATTTATCACCATATCATAGTGAATGGCGAATGAAGACACCGGAAGAATGTTTATTGTTTTGTGCACTTTCTTCGGTAATATAAGTTCTTTGATTTCTAATTTATGTTTATCATTGATTTCAGGTATGCAGTGATAATTAATTTAACTAACTTTTCAATTACAGAGAGAGAGAGAGAATCATTGACTTTTCAACCATGTAAATATCGTAATTTATTTTAAATTGGAAGAAAAAAGTTAGCATCCTTTTAATCAATAAATATTTAAGTTTTCCATTTCTTATATTAAGATAGGTTTCACCTGTTTAATCTTCTAATTCAATTTTGATATTATTTAGGAAATAATTTTATTCCTCTTCTCATCTCTATAATCATTCATTTTAATTTCAAATTTATAGTCACGTTGTCGATCAACAGTTCATGATATCTTCCAACATATATGCTACTATTTCTTAGATAATGGAAAACTGCATATGCGGAAAGCTCGTGGCATGGTTTACTTTCGAGTAGTTAATAAAAGATGTTTAGGTAAGATTTAGTTATTACGTGATAGGATGTAATAGGATCAAAAAATTATTTTAATCTAATTTTTTCCAATAAATTACGAAATATATTATCGGTTTAAGTAATCTAATAATTCAATAAGATTATTACTTTATTCGTTAAAATTTTATTTCGTTTAATTTGATTCTTTGAAATTCACTAATACTAGTAAATTAATTATAATTTTCGTTTTACTTACATTTTTTCTTATAGATCAATTTCTGAATGGTTCCAGTCTTACATTTCTCAATTCAGAATTTGCATTCTCGGAAATATCATCATCATCCACTCCAAAGTACAATACTGATACAAGTAGTAGTATTGAGTTACAACGACCAGCGATAGCTTATGCAAATTCTTTAATTCTTGTACCGCCGGATGGTCAAGCTATAACTGCTACTCCTTATTTTGATTATTTTGATAATGAACAAAAATTTAAAAAGTATGACAAATTTGATGAATTGAATTTTACTGTTACTACTTCTGCTACAAGTATTTCTGATAATTTTCACAAATCACAGGATTATACTTTGATTTCTGCCAGTGATACCAGTACTACTAGTACTTTATCCTCTCCATCATCAACTGCATTTTCAGTAGTTCTATCCGAAAGAGATGAAGTTTATGATGATATGATATCACCGTCTGAATTATCTTTACCAACCGTTTCAATATTTTCATCTAGATCAGAACAAGATTCCGCTAGTTTAACATCATCCAGAAAATCTGAAACATTACAACAATCAAGTCATGAAATAAATCCAGTTGATAATCCCGCATTTTTTATTGGAAACATTAGGAATCTTCCGGTACACAGTGCAAATTTCCCAAAAGATCATCGGAGAGATGATGATGTCGATTTGAATAAACTATTGAAAGCGATTCCGGAAGAAATAAGACGTTCACCAATTAAACTTTCACCAACAAGTGCAGAAAAATTAAATAAAATAAAGGTAGACGAGATATTCTCGTATCATCACTAATCATTTCAGAATATCATGAGAGATATCAGGAAGAACTGGAAGAAATCAAATGATACCAATAATTAAATCAATCGTTTACTTTTATTACAGTTTAAATTTCTTAAGGAGAATTTGAAAAAATTTTATACTTTCCTGAGCGAAAATTACTCTTAAATTGATTAATTTTCATTTTCAAATGAACTTAAAGTAAAATTTAATTTATGATAAAACAAAAATTAAGGGCACAAGTGATATGATAACATTATTGGATGATGAAAAATTCATTACGGATAAATTAATGCCATTTCCAGCAATTAAATCATTCTCAGTAACACCATCGAAACAAAATAACAGAATGGAAAAGCTTCTTTCATCAGGTTTTCTTTTTTTGATAAAAAACAATTCTCTGTGGCAAAACAAAAAATTTTTTTAAACGACAAATGTATGAAATTTTACAAATTATTAATGAGAAATGATATTATTTATCATTTCTCATTAATACATAAAGTAAGTGCAACATAAAATAACTTTATATTCATTCTATTATTTAAAATTTTGCAAAGAGATTAGTTTTCTATCAATTTCATTTATCATACTATTGAAATCTGTTTCTTAAAATTCAACTGATTATCATTAATAAAACTTACTGTATAAGTACTGTAATTCTGACACAATAAAATGAATCTATTAATTTCATATTAAGATAACTTTATTGTATCATACAGTAACTTTATCATACTATTGAAATTCATTTCTTAACATTCAATGATTATCATTAATAACACTTACTGTACAATTACCGTAATTCTAATACAGTAACAGGATTATGTAAAAGTAATGAACATGAAGTATGGTTAATTGTTGAAAATGCTATATTACAAAGTGATGATCGATTGCAAAGGAAAACAAATGCTGGATCATACAAATCTTGTAGAGCTAAGTGTATTCTTATCGCCGTTCGTTTTATTTTTTTTTTTTAAATATTATATTATTTATATTTTTAGATATTAAATTATCCAATAAATAAATAAATTAAATAGAAAAATAAAATCAATCAAATCATTTATCATTTCTTTTTTTATTCAAGAAAATCAATAATTTGTTCAACGAATTTTAATATTATTAATTTTTTACTTAAATTAATAATTTCAATTATTTAAAAATTAATGAATTATAGAGTACTGGAAGGGAATGTATTTCGTTTACATATGATATTGTAAAACGACAATGTATCACATATGCTAATAGCGGTGATGATATCCTAACATCTTTAACCTTTTTATCATCTAATTTCAAAATTCGAACAGCTATCAAATTCTGCTATCCAGGTTTAATCAATTTTCAATGATAAAAAAAAATTTTTAATATTTAAGTTAAGTGATTTTTGTATGCTTGATTTTCCTATAAGCTCATATTGAATACTTTCCAAATTTTTTTTAATAATTTCAGAAAATTTAATTCTTCTCGAGGGATGTTTCGAATTTGTATCATTCCTGAATTATGCCATGAATATTGAACCTCGGGAAACTTTTGATGATATTCCAAGAGATTATCATGGATTACGTAAATGCATTGAGCTATGTATCATAGCACCTCATTTCCATTGCAAGGTATTATTATTATTGTTTATTTACTGAGATCAAACAATTCGATAATTTAAAGGATTTTAATTTAAATGATAATTCATATTAAATCGATCCAATAATTTCAGTGATGAGTATTTTGAATTGAAAAAAAATTCATTTAATATATAATTCATTTAAATAATAATTTTCTTTGATTTATTCGATAATTATTTTAAACTTTGATTTTAATTGAGAATTGGAATTACTGATATTTTTTTTTAATTATAAATTACATTCTTGCATTTATCATACAATATGCTTGACGAAAAACGTAAAAAAAATTTTTTTTAATTCCATTATTCATCAATTTAATTTTTAATTTTAATTCATTCAATTAATTTAATTGCAGACATTTTTTAAACTTTGCATCTAGTACTTCTGAAGTTTTTTAAATTCAGATAAGCTATATCACGGCTAATTTGAAATAAGTTCATAGGTTAATTTGAAAGTTTGCAGTCAGCAGCATTTATTATCGATATGGGTAAATGTTTGCTATATGGTGAAGATTCATCATCAAGTCCTCAGTATTTTCAAAAGCATCAGCAGCATGGATTGATTTATCTCGAGAATGGATGTGAACAATTTGATAGCAAACAGAGTTCAGCTCATTCTTTTTTTTTTTTGAAATTTAATTAAGAATGAAATTTTCATGTTCACTGTAGTATGAGAATTATTTTTAAATAAATGAACTCATGAAATTTCAAAATTTTTGAAATTCTAAAATTTCAAAACATTTTTATAAGTAATGAAATTCGGTTAAACTGATGAAACTGATGATTTAAGATCTTCCTTAAATGATTCCAGAAGAAAATAATTAATAGTAATCTTTTAGATAATTAATTAATAATAATTAATAATCTTTCAGTTCCAATGAAATCCTGAATGGAATATATTTCAATCAAACGATTCGGCAATATTTCATAGCAACAGCTAAATTAGATTTCTGATATTAACTATGTTTAATATTAATTAATTAATTAATTGACAATTCAAAATTTTAGTTAAATAATAATTAAAATCGATAATATAATTATTGATAGCCTACAATTACTTTTAATCTTAAATTAATTAATTGATGTTTAATATCATTTATTCCCTGTATTTTTTAAAGATCTCATTTCATACGAACAAGTTCATATGCATGAATGATATTTTAATAATGAATTTAATAATGAAATTTAATAATGAATAATATTTTAATGATTTTATTATATTGATTAAACTGACTTAAACATTTATCTATTTGATGTGAAGATGAAGATAATTTTGATCATGAATTATTGAAATGTTGAATATAGTGACGTTTACTTTTTCAATTTGCACTTTTTTATGATCAAAATTAGCATAAAGTATAAAACTATTTTGTAAAATCATTTTGAATTTTTATGAATAGATATACCCGTGTGCATTAAATATTAATATATCATACCTATTCTGCTAATAATTTTGAAAATTCTCAAAACTTATCATCAAAGGACAAAGGTAGTACAGAGTGATATTAAAATTAATTACTACTAATAAAACAACCTGTTATTTAATATTGAGAATTTTTTCGTAAAATCATAGAAAATATCAATTATTTAAAGTTTTTTTCATTTACAAAAATCGTTCCTTAAGTGGAAAAATACGTTTTGTGTTTTTTTTTTTAAAATGAAATTTTACTTATTGATCGGTCAAAAGATGATAAATGAACTTTTTGAATTCTCTTTTGCAATCAAACTTAATTATAATTATTGTGTAATAGACTTTAATCAATAAAATTGTTGATAAAAGAGATTATTTTATCGATTGATAACAGGATTAAATTGAATAATGCATTACTTTATTTTTCTATTATTTTTTAATCTTAAAAAGTTATCCACATTACTCAAAAGAGTTATCCATAATTAAGTTACCAGTATTATTCTCTTCAAGTTTCTTTTTTTTTATTATTTTAAAAATTTCATTTTAGAAATTTTTCTCGATGAAAAATGCCTAAAAAAATAATTATTTTCTTTTAAACTTTTTGACAAAAATTGATTTAAGATAATTTATCATAATTTTATCATTTATCAGTATTATACTATTGCCTTTTACAGAGACAATATCAGTACTGATAAACATTTTGCATCGATCAATTTATTCTTGTTATCTTATCAGTAGACAATACATTTTGATATATACTTAATTAATTAACTAATTAATTAATATCATTTATTTCATTCGCAGAAAATGCCCATAATTTTTGGCAAGAATTATGAATTTAATGATATTAGAATTTGATATGTGACTTCACCTTAAAATTGAGTACCTGAATATGAGAAACCTGAATTTACTTTAATCTAATCGATCAATAAATATGATCATTGTGAGAGAAATTTGAAATAAACGATTGCTTTATCACTTTTATCATCAATCGATTAAGTAAACAATCAAGCATCATTGTCATCAATGATAAAAATTACGCCGCTAACGCGCTAACATTTCAAAATGTTAATTTAAAATATTGATAACAAACATTTATCACATAAGGTGAATTATCAAAGTGCTTATCACTAAATGTAGAATTTATAAGAAAATAGTTTTTCCTTGTAAATTTAAACAAAGAAAATATTAAAATATACTAATTTATAATTCATATCTCTAATCATTAATCGCTAATCATAAATCATAAATTACAACTTTAATTCTAATATATCTAAATTCTATTGGAAGAATGAAATTTTAATTCTTAGATTGAAATTTCGAAAGAATTAAATAAATGCTTTCAATTTCAATGCTTCAGTTGATTTATTTATTTCTAAACTATTTTTTCTTCTCTCTAGTGAATTTATCTCTGATTAAAGCGATAAGTTGCAAAAGATAATCTGTAATTTTAGAAAATTAAATTTGAGATAGGAAGAAATACTTTTTTTTATTCGTTTAAATAAAGTATCTTTCAATTTCAATTTTCTAAACTGAAAAAGAAACTTTAGCATTTTTCATTTAAAACAAAAAACAAAAAACGAAGATATAAATTAGTGTGATATACAATTTACATTATTTCAATCATTTTTACAGGTATGATGAAGCACAAGTAATTATGATAAGAAAATCCTAAGAATGCGCTAATCTGATAGCTGATTGAGCGAACTAATCTGATAGCTAATTAATCTGATAAGTAATTGAGATAACTAATCTGATAGCTAATTAATCTGATAAGTAATTGAGCTAACTAATCTGATAGCTAATTAATCTGATAAGTAATTGAGCTAACTAATCCGATAGCTAATTAATCTGATAAGTAATTGAGCTAACTAATCTGATAGCTAATTAATCTGATAAGTAATTGAGATAACTAATCTGATAGCTAGTTCGAGATTTTAGAAGAAATGATTTTAGGAAAAGCGATGATTGGATGTGTTGATTTCCTTTTAATTATCTAAACTGTAACAAAATGCACAATTACTGTATTATCAATATAATAAAATGCATAATTACTGTATTATCAATATAATGATATGATTGTTATGATGTTTATGATATTGTTTATGATATGATGATATGATATCCATTGATAGTGAAGTTTATTATTTATTTATTTTTTTTTTGCAAATATTTAAAAAGAAAATTTGAAATTCTTATTGATTGAAGAAAATATAACACTTATGTCAATTGTATATCTTTGAATTTCTTTAATCGATTTCTTTTCCAAATAAACTTCATCTTATCGAGTTTCTTATCATTAATTATCACTTATCATTTATCATTTATTATCTGAAAAATTCATCAATTTCACTTATTTTCATTATTCATCTTTTTATTCAATACTAATTGGTTAAAAAAGGAAATTTTTTACTCTAATCTTTTAATGACTTACTTTGTTTTTAATATCATAGCAAAGATTAAAATAGGGAAGGAAAAACAGTAAGAAATAATTTACAAAAATGGTAATGATACGATAGTGATAAAATTACTACTTATTATTGTATGATAGTGATAAAATTACTATTTATTATATGATAGTGATAAAATTACTACTTATTACTGTATGATAGTGATGAAATTACTACTTACTATTGTATGATAGTGATAAAATTACTACTTATTACTGTATGATAGTGATAAAATTACTACTTATTATATGATAGTGATAAAATTACTACTTATTATTGTTTGATAGTGATAAAATTACTACTTATTATTGTTTGATAGTGATAAAATTACTACTTTTAATGGAAAGTTTTAAAAATAATTTAAATTAGCAATCCCTATCACTAACATTATTCATTTTTTTTCTCTAAATTAGAAAAAAGAATTGATTAGAAATATTTCATCCATTCCTATCAATCCTATCATTTTCGTTCTCAATTAATTTATCACTTGAGATGACAGCTGTAATTTCCATTCAGCTAAATAATTTTTTTTTCTTCACAGCTATTAAAATATGATAGCCATTAAAAGCATTTGAGAAAATTCAATCATAAATTATTTTGTCTAATTTAATCAAATGTACAGTGATAGAAATAGTACTTTTATCATTATCATACAACTATAACAGTAATGAAACTAGGAACTGAAATTAACAAGTAATATAACAAGTAACAATAATATAACATTTTTTTTTCATGAGTATTACTGTTACAGGTAAAAGCACATTGTTATTATTACCTGTATCATTCTGAATCATCTATACAATTAATCTTTCTTTTTCTTTTTCAATTAAAAAAACTTTATACTCTAACCAGAGACTTTTTCTTTCCACAAATGTGAATCATGAAATATTTGAAAGTCAGTAATATCTAAAGTATTGACTTAAAAAGAGTTGAAATCAATATAAATAAAATTTTTTGCTAAATTTAACCTATATTGTATATAAATTATAATTTTAATTTAATTTATATATTTTGATAATTTTAATTTTAATTATAATTTATTTGTCTTTCATTAAACTTTTTTAAATTAAATTTAATTAATTAAAATTTAATTTAGCGATATTTAATTTTACAATATCTAACGGGTAATAAAATAGATAAAGTGATTGATCAGTAATAAATCAGTAAAGCAAAACTGGACTTACATTCGATATTCGAAATTAGTGGATATTTCAAATATGTAAAATCAATCATAATCAGACACTGAAATATAATTTAATACGTTCATTAACTTAATACATTAACTTAATTTAATACGTTCAATTGGCTTTTAATCCCGCCAAATAAATTTAGTAATAGGTAAGTTTTAGTAAGTTAATTAAAATTTTCAAATTACTAGCCATTTTATTCCATACCGATTCAAAATACATTCATAAAAAGAACTAAACTCTTTTATTTCATTACTAATAATATAACGTACAACGTATTTTACAATATCTATCGTTAATAATCATAAAAGATAAGATAATGATAAGATAGACTGATAATTCTTTCCTCAATGATAATAATATCAGCTTATTTTACTTCCTTACTTACTTACTTACTTACTTACTTACCATACAATTGATGAAATAAATTAAAGATAACATTATAATTATATGGAATTTTTTTTTCAGCAAAAAAAATAGAAATGTTTAGCTTTAACATTTTGCAAGTGAATTCATTGGAAAAAAACAAAAGGGAGAGAGAGGGAGAGAGAGAGGGAGAGGGAGAGAGAGAGAGGGAGGGAGAGAGAGAGAAAATTGATGGGAAAAATGGGAAGAAAATTGTGGGAATTGAGCTTGCAATTGAAACCTATGAGAAAAATTCTAACAATTAGCTGAAATTCCGGCTTCATTTTCATCCTTTCCAACATATTGCATTTCTTTTTTGCTTGTTTACTTGATAATTGAGGCTTTCTCTGATAATCTGTGATAAGTTTATCACTCACTTCATATTTTCCAAAATTAAACTTATTTTCAAACAATAAAAATCTATCGTCTTACTTATAATAGCTCAAAACACTTTACTTAGCTTCAACTCATTTTATGAATAATTCATTTTATTTTAGTGTTTAGTATTATGCTATTATTTTAGAGCTTCTTCTTGCGTCAAAATAAGTTAAGCAGGGAGTTTGCTTTTTCTTATATATTTGCTAAAAATTTTAGCGTATTTCTGGATTACTGCGTAAACTGTAGCATTTTTTCTGAATGATCATTGCAGAAAGTGTAGAACACTTCCGGATCGCTACCGGATCGCTACTAAACTGTAGCATATTTCTGGCTTATTATTTAGCCAATACTAGAGCTTCATTTTCCGCTAATAAATTAAATCCAAAATTTTCTTTTCCTGCATTAGTCAACTTGCAGCATATTTCCAGATCTTATTAGCTAACCGTTTTATGCAATAATTTCATTTTATTAGAATTGCGACTAATTGCTATATAAATTATTGATTTATAATGAAATCATTCTTATAGCTTTATAATCTAATATGTTCCATATTATAATAAATAATTAATTAAATGTTAACTCAATAAATGAAATGAATCACCACCACCTGTCACTTATTTGTAGTTGTAATTACGACGTAAATATTATTTAATTCATAATTATAACTTCAGATTAATATTGTATTGAATTGTTTGAATTTAAACTATTTTAAATACTATTTCAAATTAGCCTTCAAACATTTTCATTCGTTAGTATTTCGTTTATTGAAATAAAAATCTTTCAATTATAGTTAAAAGTATTAAATAAGACATACACGTAGATACATGCATTTACGTGTATGCATCACGCATTTACGTATCTCTTTTTTGCCCTGTAAATATAATTCTTGTCTTTTTATTATCATTTGATATTTTGAATGTAAACAGAGAAGTGTGGACTCTGATTATACTAATATGATATGATATGACAAATTGGACGATAGAATGGAGAGTAAAGTGAAGATGAAAAATACATTAAAAGTAATCTTTCGTCATTTTTGTAAATCGATTACAGTAATGTAAATTTAAGCTTTAAGCTAAAATATTGATTATATCATTTTCTTTTTTTTTATGACTTTATATTTCCTTTTTTTCCCAGAATTTTAATTTCATTTTCATTTTTTAAAATTCAATTCCAAACGAACATTTTTCCAATTGTCAAATATTTTTGCTTAAATTTAAACTCTTAATGATATTTGATATTTTGTTCAATTTGAAAATTGTCTTTCTAATTTCGCATCTTCAAGTTTAAAGTTTAAATTGATATTTAATTATTGCTTTATTTTCACTTTATTATTAATAATTAAATCAAAGAGAAGAATTGCTAGAAGTGATGAATAAAAAATATAAAGCATATCGTAAGTGATAACAATTCGTTATAGCTAATAATGTAAGCTATTTGAAAAAAAAATGTTCTTTAAAATTAATATTATCAATAAATTAGTGACAATGAAAAATTCCATCTAATAAAATTAATAAAATATCAAAAGTAATTAAAAAATGGTATATAATAGTGTATGTAATATCATTTTGATTTTAAAAAAAATTTCATTTAATAAATTAGTTGAAAATAATTAATTAATGAATTTTAATCAATTAAAAATATTTGATAATGATGATAATAATAATGATATTGATATTGATATAACGATAATGATAATGATATTTGATAATGATAATAAGTAATAATATATCATTTAACGATGACTATTTCTTTCCTTGAGAATTAAAATCATCATGAATATAGCTGAATGTTTAGAAGCTAACTGTTTTCATAATAATTATAAGGTAACTAAGCTAAATTTTTATTCCACTGATAAGTTTCATCTTGTGAAATGAAATGATATTATACATTTTTAAGTTTGACGTTTGACTTATCATTTTACGTCTCATCTCGGAATTTTTTTCTTCATTTTTTATTTTTTTGAAATGTATTTCTTATAATTTACTTAATTGTTCCTTCAGTTGTTATAGTATTTTAAGTAAAAAATAATCTTGATCCGCTTATCATCATGTATGAATTCGATCAATTTGGATCAATTTATTTAAAGTTGGTATAATTTAAATGATATGGACGCAAGTTTATTTTAGCTTAAATGAGTTTCAACGGTTTTAGCATATTTGATAATTTTATCAATCGTATCATTTAAGGTATCAAAGTGATACTATCAAAAGAAATATGCATTTCATATTTGCATGATAATCATTGATAAAATATTAATTTAAATTAGAGAAATAATAATGAATGATTGGAATCGAAGTTGACAAATTTCTGTCATATTTCTTGGAAGCGACATTGAAAATAGAAATTTCAATCCTTTCTTTTCCATTTAGTTATTAATTAGTTTTCTTATAAATATAATCAAGGAAGAAAATAAAGTTAGCTCATACGAAAAAGTAAAGGTAAGTGAATTGCTTGAAAAGTAAATTTTATTCTTTGCTATCTTTTCATTCGCTCATTTTATTCAATTGAAAAAATTTAATTTTTACAAATTTCACAAAGCTTTTGCGCAATATTTTATCAACTTTATTCCTCATAGAGTTATGAATAGAAGTTATCAGATCTCTCAATTTCCATTCTCATTTATTTCAAATTTTAAAATTTATTAAATTTGAAAAGTTACATGAAAGAAAAAGGAAATGCTCAGTGAAATGAAACTAATGAAATTTTTATTCATCATAAAAAATCATGATTTTTCTTATCAATTCATTATCACTGATATATTTGTAAGTAATAAAAAAATTTTACACTTTTATTTTTAATAGATTCATACAAAATTATTGTAATTTTGAGCAAACAAACAGAAAAACGTTGCGAAATTTATCAAATAGTTAATATCAAAAATTTAATCAGATCAAATTTTACATTGGAAGAGATGGAATATACGTGATTCATGATATTCATGAGCAATATACATAATGCATATCAAATAGCTTGGAAATTTTTCAAAATCAATAAGTTAAAGGTTAACTTATTACTGTTACTGGTTTCTTTTTTTTTCAATAATTTTAAAATGAGAAATAAGCAAAATGCATGTCCTAACTAAAACGATAATCCGATCAGTTAATAAAGTTAATATGTGCATAAAATTAATAGTGATGATCAATTGGATTGATATTGATTGTATTACGTATCATCATCATCATTATTATTATTATTATCATTATCATACTGTTACAAATAAGCTGTAATACGCTTATTATTATATAATGTACCATCATTATCGTCATCGTTATTATCATTATCATGCTGTTACAAACAAGCTGTAATATGCTTATTGTTACATTACGTATCATAATCATCATTATTATCATTATTATCTTTATCATGCTGTTACAAATAAGCTTGAGTATGCTTATTAATTAGATATTTTTTTATTTCATGGAAATTTGCGTACAGTACAAGAAATAATATTATTGGTTTTTTTTTTCAGCTTCACCTATTTATTAATCTTTGAATTATTTTGTTAATATTAGCTAATATCTTTTATAAGTCTTCTTTTCCAACTATTTTAATGATAATAAAGTCTGTTATTTGCAAATTTCCATTCTCGAAAATGGATCTATTAATAATGATGCATATCGAGAGAATACACTTTCTTTTTTCTCATGCTTTACTTTAGCTAAATGAAAAAGGAAAATGCATGATTATCAAGCATTTCAATAATTCTCCGAAATTATTTCCTCAATCCTTTTTCATATTTCAATATTCGAAATTAGTATTTCGATTTCAGTCAACAATTTTTCAAGCATAACTGATATCATCTTTATCTTTGCTATCAATTATTATTGTTATCATTGCTATTATCATAATAATTGCTAGTATTATAATATCACTTCCAGTGTTACAATCATATGATATGATAACATTTTATTATCAGTGTAATTTTTTTTATTAGTGATAAGGGAAATTTTAAACATGACTAATAACATGACTTTTTTTTTTTTACTATCAATTATTATCGTATTATAATTGTTATTATCATCGTTGTTAGTACCATAATAATTGCTGACAGTATAATATTACTCTCAGTATAACAAGTATATACGGTAACATTATATTATCCAGTATAATTTTTATTAGTGATAAATAAGTTAAAGTAACCCATAATTTATCACAAAGTAAAGTAATTCTGATAAAGTTTTATTAGAATTTTAAATTCTTCTATCAATTATTAGTTTACTATATTTTTTAATTCAATAAAAATTGACTCTTTTTTTTTTGCAAAAAATTGAAAAATTATAAAATAGGTCAAATGTGAGGATGAAAGCTGCAAAATCAATGCATCAGTTATGAAAATTACGTAAAGTCACATTTAAAAGATTGTACTTTCAAATAAAATACCTCTTGTGAGCTTGATAGCTTACTACTTAAGCTTGACTTAATAGATGCCATAACAACGATTTCTCCCTCTCTCCCTCCCTCTCTCTCCCTCTTTCTTTTTCTCTCCTATTCTTCTCCTTCTCGTTCTTCTTCATCCTCCACAATTCATTCTTTAGATTTTTAGCAAAAGAAGTGCTTGATTTTATTTTGCCTTTTTCTCGTTGTATCATTTTTAACACACAACACACATACACACATACACGCACATACACATACACGCACATACACATACACGCATACAAAAACACGCGCAAAGACACATACACACATAGACACATACACGCGTACACGCATATACGCATACACGCATATTACACATACACGCCATAGACACATACACGTTAAAGGAAAAAAAAAAGAAAAAAATGTCACCAATTTATTGAAATTTACTCCTAAAATTTACATACACACACACACACATACACAGAAACATACACGCATACACACATGTACACGCTTAGATACATACACGTACACATACACACATACATACACGTTAAGGAAAAAAAAAGGATGAAAAAAAAAATGTCACCAATTTATTGAAATTTACTTTCCATAATTTTGCCTCTTCATGAGAATTTCCAGTTTTCATTGAATTCAATCAATTAAATAAACTCTCTCTCTATATGTAATCACTTTAACATTCTACTTTTTTTCATTTTATCAAAATTTCAACAAAAATCTAATGCAATCGATAAGCAGTACTGATCAATCGAAGATTACTTCGATCAATTTGATAAGATAATCAATATCAACGATTTCATTCAATTTCATTTATAATTATTTCCATTTGAATAGGCGTTTCTCTTTTTTTATCGTCATAATTTGATAAGTGAAACTGGTAAATGATAAGTGATAAGAATATGAAGAAATGATTTTGAATAGAATTTTATACCGTATTAAATTAATTTAGTTGAAATTTGAAAATTTTAACATTTTTATCATTTTTAATCATCGATATTCATCATTTTTACAATTTTATCAATTTCTATCATTTTCATTACGAGTCTATTAAATTTAATTTTATCAACGTTTATCATTTTTATCATCTTTTGATTTCCATCTTTTTTACAATTTTTTGTCGTTTTCATCATCGATTTTTATCAGTTTTGATCATTTTTTAAATTTAATTTTATCAATTTTTATCACTTTTAGCATTGGTTTGCATCATTTTTACAATTTCATCAATTTTTATCATTCTTATCATCATTTCTTATCATTTTTTGAATTTAATTTTATCAATTTTTATCACTTTTAGCATTGGTTTGCATCAATTTAACAATTTCATCAATTTTTATCATTTTCATTACGAGACTTTTAAATTTAATTTTAACACTTTTTATCATTTGTATTATCGATTTTAATGATTATTTTCATTACAATTTCATTAATTTTCATCATTTTCATCATCAATTTCTATCATTTTTATCATTGATACTGGAATTTTTCTTTTCTCAAATGAGAATTTTTGCAATGAATACAAAAATTGAAACATTTTATGATTGTGTGTGTGTGTGTGTGTGTGTGTGTATGTGTGTGTGTGTGTGTGTGTATGTGTGTGTATGTGTGTTTTTCGATGTTAAATTTTGAAAAGAATAAGAAAGAAAAAAAAAGTTAAATTTTGAAAAGAATAAGAAAGAAAAAAAATAGTTAAATTCAATTGAAAATAGTTGCTAATATATTTTTCCTGGAAAGAAAAAAAAACTTTCCAATTAAAATATGAAATTTTCTTTTTTTTTTTTTTTTGTAAACATTAATAAATTTCAAAAATGTTATGAAATTGTTCATCACTCTTGATAACATTTCATTCATCGTTTTTCTCCAATAAATGGTGTATTTTTCAGATTATTGCAAGGCAGGATAATTGAAGAGAGAGAGAGAGAGAGAGAGAGAGAGAGAGAGAAATGAAAGTATCTTAAAAAAAATTGCTCGAATAACTTTTTTTTTCTCTTCTCATACTTTATTTTCTAGACTATGCTAATAAGTATTGTGATATTATTAGCAAATCAATCATAAATGAAATGATTATTGCAATTAATTTGCTGAGTGTAAAAATTTAGCTTACAATTTTTTCTTTCTTCTTTTGTTTTCCTTACTTAAATTAATTAAATGATATTTCAATTCTTTCATTATTGATTTCAAATTTTCAAATGTGAAAATTAGCAAGGTACTATAAACTTACTATTAACTTTTACTTATTTCACCACTTCTATTAATTACAACGAATAGATAATAAATAATTTTCAATTGTTTACTATAGAAATTTAATAAATATTTTGATTGTAAATAAAGTAATTAAAAATTTTATTCATAGAAAATTTGAAAAGTAGCAAAATGTTCTAACTTAACTATTTACTTTTACTTATTTTCCTACTTCTATTAATTACAACGACTAGATAATAAGTAATTTGCATTTATTGTAAAATCATCGTTTATTGTAAAAATTTAATAAATATTTTAATTATGAATAAAATAATTTTGATGATTTGATGATAAACGAATAATCATGATATACAGTATAAATAAAATTTCCGGTGAAAAAAAAGAAGAAAATTTCAAAGTATTGAAAATGAAAAGTAAGATAAAGTACAGGTAGAGAGAATAATCATGAAATGCAATAGATAATAAGTAAATTTATTTTATTTGCCGTAAAAATTTAATAATAAATACTTTAATCATAAATAAAATTTGACTATAATAATTTTGATAATTTCATGCTAAATTGATAAGTGAAATGATCATTTTCATCATTTTTTTTTTCAAATTGAAAATTATTTTTCCACTGAGAATACAAACAAAGCATTTTAAAAGCTTTCTTTTTGTTAAAACCGAAAATGCTTCTCACACTTTTTTTTTCCTTTAAGAAAAAATTACTTTTTCTCTTTTATTCTTTTTTTTTTTTTTTGATTTCAAATTTATCGCTTTTTTTCTTTGATAAGTTTTCTGAAAAGCTTAGCTTAACAAGGAAGCAGCATATTTGAATGCTTAATGGCAAACGTTTCATAATGCAATTTGCTTTTTACCCCATTTAAAACAAAAATCACTTTGATATTTTTAGTCTGTCTTCTTTTTTTTGTTTTGTTGTTTTCTATTTTCTTATTTTAAAAGATACATTGATTTTGAAAAAGGAAAGAGAAAAAATAAAAAAGAGTATAAATAAAATTTCTGGTAAGAAAAAAAGAAGAAAATTTCAAAGTATTGAAAATGAAAAGTAACATAAAGTATAGGAAGAGAGATGTTTTTTCTTTTTTTTTTTTAAGATATAAAAATTTTCAAATGTAATCAAATTCAAATAAAGATAAAAATTGTGAAAATTGATAATGTAAGCATCATATCATATAATTAATTCTTATCATGACAACGATTTTAAAGAAATAAAAAATTTTGTAAATTCAATAATTTGAAGATTGATTCTCTTTTTTGTTAGATATGAATTTGAAAATTTGTAATCAAATTCAAATAAAGACAAAAATTATGAAAATTGATAATATAAGTATCATATCATATCATATCATTCATTATTATTATGATAACAATTTTAGAAAAAAAAGTAAATTCGATAATTTAAGATTGATTCTTTTTTTTTTGTCAGATATGAATTTTCAAAGTAATTTAATAAAAATTACGAAAATTGACAATATAAGTATCATACCATATCATATCATATTATTCATTTTTATTATGATAACGATTTTAGAGAAATGAAAAAATTTTTTAAATTTGATATTTTAACATTGATTATTAACTGATATGACAGGGAGAAAAAATGGAAAAAAAAAATTGAAATTTAAAGATAATTTTAGAAATAAATGATTATCATATTTTTCTAAAATGATCCTAAAATAAAAATAATTATAATCAAAAGTATCTCTGAAATCAATAATTGATAATCGAAAGTGTAATTAAATTAATTTAGCAAATTTTTACTCTTTTTTTTTTAAAATCACAAAATTACATAAAAATTAGCGAAACAATCAAATTGATATATTTTTATTTATTACTTTTATTATTTGAAAAATTAAATGTAATTAATTTTATTTAATTATTTTAATTAAATAAGTAAATTTTATTATTGATAATCAATTTCATATATTTTCTTCCTTTCTTTTTCTCTAATGATTGAATTGAAGTAAAAAATTAATAAAAACTAAAAATTCTTTTCTCTTATTTCATTAATTTTGTATATGACAATAATACAGTCTTTCTTTTCTTTTTTTCTCTCTTTTTTCTTCTTCTTCCATACACTTTAGCAAAATATTATCAATCACTGACGTGAGATGATATGATATTCGATAGTTGAAGGGATTATTTCCATGCTTACTTCCTCCTCGCATTTATCTTTTGCTTAAATGATATTTGAATGAGAATGAATAGCTCTAATATAAAAGATATCTATTCATTTCATGCAATCAGTTTTAGTCATTCTATCAAAACGGGTAAAAGCTTTCTTTCAGTTCCAATAATTAATGTTTGTATTGTAAAATTATAATGATTAGATTATAGACATTCATTATTTATTGTTATCTTTTCATTATCATGATATGCAAGATAAGTAAATATCATTCATGATTAAGATATCATTAGAGACAGTGATTATTTGTTATCTTTTCATTATCATGATATGCAAGATTAAGATATCATTAGAGACAGTGATTATTTGTTATCTTTTCATTATCATGATATGCAAGATTAAGATATCACTAGAGACAGTGATTATTTGTTATCTTTTCATTATCATGATATGCAAGATAAGTAAATATCATTCATGATTAAGATATCATTAGTTGGAATTTTTCAATTTTATAGGCAATAAATCAAGATCAGTAAATATCATGGAACCAATATAGCCTTAGGCAACCAAGCTCCAAAAGGACGTTTGACAAAGACTCTTAACAAAAGAAGCAATAAACAACATAGAAATAATCAAAGAACCAAAAAATTGATAAGAAGCATTATCAGAAGGAAATAAAAAGAGGACCATTAAAAAATAAAAAAAGTACAAAAATCGCTAATACAATTAGTAAAAACAATACTTATGGTCATATTATTGTAGAACGAAACTACTAACTTCAAGAAAATCCCAAAGAACTAAAGTTAAAACAAAAGTACCACTAAAAACAACCAAATCAATCATACTTAAAGCAAACAAGAAAAGAAAAAATGAAAAAGACAAAGGAACACCAATCATGTAAAATGATCCATGCAAGTAAAATCATCAAAGAAACCAATAATATAGTCAGATATTATTAGTTGGTATAGATTATTGATTATCTATTTCTATCTTTTCAATTATCATGATATGCAAGATCAGTAAATACCATTCATGACTGAAATAGATATCATTGGTTGAAAATTTCCCATTTTATAGACATTAAATTATTTGTTATTATCTTATCATGATATGCATGATCAGTAAATATCACTCATGATTGAGATAGATATCATTAGTTGGAATTTTTCAATGATATATAATGTATGTGACAATAATGTTGGAAATTTCTTCACAAAATCTTCATTTAAATTATTTCACAAAATCAAACAATTAATCTTTCGGTGTTTCGCAATTAAATCATCAAATAAATTCTCCTAAAGCATATTTATCTACAATATGTTAGCAATAAGATAGCAATTAAGTTGAAAATTCATTTAGCAAAAAAAAAGTTATCGAGAAATTTTGATGATATCATTGCAAAATTAGTTTATATCATTATTTATCTGTTTTAAGACTTGAATTGTTTGAGGGAAAAAATTGGTTGAAGTATTTTCCTGAAATTGCTAATCAGGTAGTGTATGAAATACGCTTGAGCCAATAAGTATAAATGATGTTATCATTTCAATTTAATCATTAAATTCTAACTCTCATTTTGTTCTAAAGAATGAGATGAATTGAAAATTTAAAATTAAATTCAACTAATATAGATGATATTAATCGATAATTTAGCAATACTTCTTGATCGTATTGCTAAAATTAATTCTATTTCTTATTATTAATTCTATTTCTGTATTTTAATATCTATTTTGTATCGAAAATCCCTATTAATAAAATTAAGAATTATTATATTTGGGAATTGATACAGTATTTTTAAAATTAAATGAATTAATCTTAAATATTAAATGTTAATATTTAAATGAATTAAATGAAATTAACGAGAAAACAGTAATTTGCAATAGTTGTAAGATAGAAGTAGTCGTGATAAAACATTGATGATAATGATGATAGCGACGATGATGATGATGAAGCTGATGATAATGATGATGACGATGATGATGCTGATGACGATAATGATGCTGATGATGATGATGATGCTGATGACGATGATGATGCTGATGACGATGATGATGCTGATGACGATGATGATGCTGATGACGATAATGATGCTGATGATGATGATGATGCTGATGACGATGATGATGCTGATGATGATGATGGTGATGATGATGATGATGATAGCTTGTTAATATTAAATGAATTAATCTTAAATATTAAATGTTAATATTTAAATGAATTAAATGAAATTAGCAGTAATTTGTAATAGTTGTAAGATAGAAGTAGTCGTGATAAAACATTGATGATAGTGATGATAGCGACGATAATGATGATGAAGCTAATAATAATGATGATGACGATGATGATGCTGATGATGATGATGATGATGATGATGATGATGATGACGATGATGACTTACTTTATTATTTGCATAAGAAATGGGGAGATGAGTGGAACGGAAAAATCTGGCTCATCTCTCTACGGATGATTGAAAATTGCTTATTTTAATAGTTGGTTATATATCCGGTAGCTGTCAACAAATATTCCAATTCAATTTCACCAATTTCTTTCTTCGTCTTCCCTACTTTTCCTCTTCTTTTTTTCCTTCTTATACTTATTTGAGTAAGTATTTGAGCTATTTGAGTAAAAGCATTATTTGTGTGAAAATAAATCTTTTCCGAAATTTAACGCCTCCTTTCTACATCTCTTCTTCTGTCATCAAAAATTTTTACTTTTTACTTCTTTGCTTCTTTACTCTTTCTTCATTTGTTAGTTTAATTTTCAGCAATTAATTTCATTATACTTAATTGAATTATGAGTAAAATTAAAAATGTGAAGTATTTCTTTCCAAGTTTTTTTTTCATTTTTTTTCAATATTAATTATTAATTTTTGAATCTTTTTAAAATTAATTACCAATTTTTGAAAAAATAGATAATTGAAAAATTAAAAAATTTTTACCTATTCTTTTTCTTTGATATGATCGTACTATTCAAGCTGAATTGTAAACTGAAAGTTTCTGTATTCTGTATTCTGAAAGTTTCATTTTTATTACATTTATTTTATATATTAGCTTAACAATCAATTAATTATTTGTAAGTGATAACTTCATTTCATATTATATTATTACAATGAAGAGTAAGTAACTAACAGTAACTACAGTACTAACAAGTACTTTATTATTAAAATAATTTCTTACTTCTAATTACTAATGTTAATTTGTTACTTTTTACTACTATTAATTTATTACTTTGTTACTTACCTAAATTTTATACTTATATTTATTGTTATTTAAATAAATTAAATAATAACTTCCTTTCATATTGTATTATTTAATAGTAACGAAAGTACGAATGATTATTTTAGCATTAAGTAAACAAAGATTCTATTAAAATTTTATCGTTACTTTATTTTTTTTACTAACTAAGATAAACTAAGATATCATTTTTTTGACTAAGAGTATAACTAAGATTATTATTTTTTCTTTTTTTCAATTATAAATATAAAATTAAAATATTGTTTGATTGCTAATAGTTTTTTTAAGAGTGTTCTTAATAATATATATCAACCAAATGATTTGTTTTTTTTTTATTTAATTAAAGGAATGAATTGTTCGTGAAATATTTCCGGTTTCCGGGGGGGGAAAAATGTGCGATACGTCTTATTTTACTAATTAAACAATGGGTTAATGATGGAATGTATGTATTTTCTCAATCGTCTTTTTATCATTTTGATAATTTTAAACGGCATTATAACTTTTTATTGTTAATTCAAGTTTTTTTATTAAAATTTTATAGAGTAGGATTGAAGAATAGCACGAATAGCTAATGGTTTCTAAGAATGATAGTGCAGTTAGAATAGAATATCATTTGGAATAGAATAGAGATATTTTGGGAGAGTAAATAGAGAATAGAATTGTCATTTGGAATAGAATAGAGATATTTTGGGCGAGTAAATAAAGAATAGAATTGTCATTTGGAATAGAATAGAGATATTTTGGGAGAGCAAATAGAGAATAGAATATGACTTGGGATAGAATAGAGATATCTCGGATAAGTAAATCGAGAATAGAATATGATTTTGGATAAAATAGAGATATTTTGGGTGAGTGAATTGAGAATAGAATATGATTTGGGATAGAATAGGAAAAAGTTACTACGTATTCTTACCTGTATTAACTAAAATTAAAAATTGTGATAGGGAAGAAAAAATAAGAAGTAATAAGTTAAAAGAAGAAAGTATACAGGTAAGAACTCTGAAATAAAATAATTGCTTGTCAACATTTAAACTTTGTTTATAAATTTTGTCCAAAATTATCGACGCAATTGCAAGTTACATTTCCGTTTTATTGAATGAAAAAAGAGACGGAAAAAAAAAAGGAAAATTAAAATTTATGTTTACTTTTATTCTTTGCCTCTCTTTTATTATTTTTTTTTTTCATCACGATTTTTTGATAGCGAAATGTTTTCATATTGTTAGCGCAAAAAAGGTGTGTTCGAAATGATAAAAAGGTGTTAATCAATAATTCCGATTTTTTTTTCCTCAATTTTCTTTTTTAAGCATGATTCATGATTGGCGAGCTGCTAGAAAATTTTTTCAAATCCTGATATTTACAGGAGCAACACGCAATTTTTATCATGACGTTGTAGTAGGGATTGCTTGAACAGCTGCGTTAAATGTGATATTGAAAAGTATAACAAGATAAAATTGCTGGAAAATTTTTAAACGAAAAAAATGCTTATAACTTATAGTCTTTGTCCAATTTCTATTTTATTACTTGAAAGTGTTAATTCGATTTCTTTTAGAAAGTGTTACTTGGATTTCTTTGAAAATTGAAACTGTTACTTTTATAACTTTTATCACTTGAAAGCGTTACTTACATTTCCTTTATCACTTAGCTTTCTTTTATCAGTTGAAACTGTTACTTTCATACCTTTTATCACTTGAAAGAGTTACTTAGCTTTCTTTTATCATTTGAAACTGTTACTTTTATAACTTTTATCACTTGAAAGCGTTACTTACACTTCCTTTATCACTTAGCTTTCTTTTATCAGTTGAAACTGTTGCTTTCATACCTTTTATCACTTGAAAGAGTTACTTAGCTTTCTTTTATCAGTTGAAACTGTTACTTTCATACCTTTTATCACTTGAAAGCGTTACTTAGACTTCCTTTATCACTTAGCTTTCTTTTATCAGTTGAAACTGTTACTTAACAATAAGACGATTATCTTCAACATTCCAATTCAATATTTTTGTTTGATACATTTTTACATAATTCGTTATTTGTTATTCAAAAAAAAACAAGAGATTTAATAAATAATTGATATAATATAATTTTTTTTATCAATTTTACCTTTTCCTTTTTTCCTTTTGTTTTTTTTTTTGTCAAATTTCTTTTTTTTTGAAATTTCAGTGTTTAAATTGCTGAAAATCGGGAAGAACGCTATATTTGTGATGTGAAGAAGAGAAATTCTTTCGTTTTATCAAAGAGAAAAGAGAAAGATTGCGAAAATTCGTTATCACTTTTCCTATCACAATTTATATACTATTATAACTAGTTATTGTGTTATCATTATCAATCCTACGATAATTATTACCAGTATTACTATTATTATTACTATTATCACTATTGGTATTACTACAACAATAATACGAAGAGAAACTATCATTATTACTAGTATTACTATTACTATTACTATTACTATTACTACCACTACTATCACTACATTAACAATAACAACAATAATAATAATAAACAATAAACAACAAATAATTACTATCACAACTATTACCGCTGCATTTGATATATCATTCATTCGTCAATTTCTATTATTTCTACGGAGCATTCCATTAAATTTAATATTAAAAGAACTGGTTATAATTTCATTAATTTCTTCTAAGATTTTGTCTGATTTACCTCTTCAATTAACCTTTTGACCGGATTGATCTGATTCTGAAATTTCTATTTCACGAGTGAAACAAGCAAGAGGACTTCTATTTTAACTTCGATTTTGCATTACTTCTTCCTCCTCTTATCATTTATCACTAAACTATTTTGTTTTTCCATTTCCTCGTTTAAATTTTATTCTTTGGAATAAAAATTGAAATTCAAAGAATTGAAGGAAATCAATTCCATTTTACAACAATGTCAAAGGTAAGATATTTAATATTTTACTTAAAAAAAAATGTCTTTAATGATTTTAATAAACGATAATTATAATTATAAATAACTAAAACAACTGAATAACTATAAAATAACTATAAAAAAAAGTTTCATAGCAAAAATTTATTCAAGTCACAATATAGACATACGCATGAGAATATATTAATTTAATACAAAACTTGAAAATACATTAATTTATTACGAAATACATGCTTAAGTAACTAATCTTACTCGTAATCTAATCATTATCCGTAATCTAATCTCACGTGAGAATACACGTTATTGATTTATTATGCGTACATGTTCACGTAATTAATCTATTATTATATCTCTCTCTCCCTCTAAAAAGACAATACATGACGTGATATACTAACTTATTACAAAACGTGAAAATACATCAATTTATTACAAAATACACGTTTACATCAAAATTTAACTAATCTTAACTAACATGTTTACGTAAAAATACACGTTACTAATTTATTATGCATTCATGTTCACGCAACCAAACTACTAAATAACTCTCTCCCTCTCAAAAGACTATGTGGGATGACGTGAAACGTATATATTCAGAAGTTGCTTCTGTTGTTTTGAAATTTTGACCGATGAAAATGTAAGTTACCACTCAGTGAAATAGTAGTAATTTCAAGTAATGAAAGTTATTGCGTACGCTAATATACTTAGCATCTAATGATCAGAGTAGTCACGTAACTTTTATTATTTAAACACTCATTTATCCTTATTACAAAATTATTTTATCGTAATATTTACTTACCTACGTTTTTTTCCTACTAAAAAGTTTTTCTAAATTTAATTATTATTTTTTTTAAACATTAATTAATAATTTGAAAAATCAATTACATATTTCTTTATAAGCTTAGCTTATATGTCTAACATACAAGAATAAAAGAAACAAAAAGTTTTCTTATAAGTTAATTAATGCTTATATCCTTATTACTTATAGTCTAAATTAAATTATTACTTATAACTTATCGCTTACAATTTAATTAATTGAAAATTGAAATTTTCATCAGTTAAATTCTGTTTCATAAATTATGAAATTTCGAAAATGAAATTTAAATGAAATCTTTTAATTGTAATTTTAAAAATTAAAGTAAATTATGTAAAAAAGAGTGAAAGAAAGAGAGAGAGAGAGAGGAAGAAATTATTAATTTTAAATTTATTGGTTTCTATTCCTACCTTGTTTACTTCATACAATAATTTATGTGTGAAAATTATTTCATCATTTTTTGCTGCCTTTTTTTTGAATTAAAATTCAGTTAAAGCTATTTCATTGATTTGCTTTAAAACTTTTCCCATTTTTTTTTTTTTTTGGATATGAAAGCTAAGTGAAACGAAAAGATTCTTATGGCAAAGTTGTGCTAGTATTAGCCTCTCTTCTTTTTTCCTTTACTTTTACTTCCTATAATTTTATATTTGATATTATTTTATATAAAATTTTATACTTATATGATATAATTTGAAATGTTAGCAATTAGCTTATAGTTTTAAATAACTACAAATTCATGATTATTTCATTTTCAATTTCTTTTCTATACTCCATTGGATTTTCCAATGAATGTTTGATGAATTCATTCCATGATCCTATCAGGTTTTTTTTTCTTTTTGCTTTATGATCATTTAGTATTTACATTTAAGCATTTCATTATCAATATATGATAGGTTTACCTTCTCTTCTAGCTCCTTTTTTATCGTCCACCAACCAAATGCAATTATTTTATTGGCATAAAATTTCTATTTTTAACTTTTCTCTCTCTCTCTCTCTCTCTCTCTCTCTGTACTTTTATCTTTTCTCTCTCTTTCCTACTTTCTATCTCTCTTTATCTGTTAGTTAGCTTGAAAGATTTTTTCTGCTTTTTCTATTTTTTTGTTTTTTTTTTTGTTGAGAGACTTTCAAATGTCATTCAGATATTATTTCAATTGGAGTGAGTGATTTGTTAGATTGGATTTGTTTGCTTCCAAAACATTTTAGATGCATTAAGATGATAAGATATTTTTCATGTTACTCTTTAATCAGGCCTATATCTCACGTTACTCTTTAATCAGGCCTATGTCTCACGTTACTCTTTAATCAGGCCTATAATCACGTTACTCTTTAATCAGGATTGTATCTCACGTTACTCTTTAATCAGGATTGTATCTCACGTTACTCTTTGATCAGGTTTGCATCTCACGTTACTCTTTAATCAGGCCTATATCTCACGTTACTCTTTGCTCTTTAATCAGGCCTATATCACGTTACTCTTTAATCAGGCCTATATCTCACGTTACTCTTTAATCAGGTTTGTATCTCACGTTACCCTTTAATCAGGTCTATACTCACGTTACCCTTTAATCAGGTTTGTATCTCACGTTACTCTTTACTCTTTAATCAGGCCTATGTCTCACGTTACTCTTTAATCAGGCCTATGTCTCACGTTACCCTTTAATCAGGCCTATATCTCACGTTACGCTCCAATCAGGCTTATATTATTCGTTTTTGACGTTTAAAAATCGGCTAATTATTATTATTATTTTTTTAAAGATATGATTCATTTAAATATCATATAGTTTTTCTATTTTGGGACAATTTTTTTTTCGTTATCCAATATCAATTCTCAATGAATCATATCATTATTAATCATTGATTCAATATTAATTTTGATAGCTCGTAGTTTTTGTATTTTAGAATAATTTTTTTTTTGTTGTTATAAAATATCCATTCCGAATAAATAAAATCATTATTAATCATTGATATAACATTAATTGATTGCTAGCTGTTATCACTATTATTCTTAAATAGTGATACTATAATACTGATTATGTAAAATTATCATAATGATGTGTGATATTATCATTAAAAATTAAGATTACATAATGAGTACCAGTGAAAATATTAGCTATAAATAATAAGTATTTATTGCTAAAAATTGATACTATTGTTATCATTAAAGATACTATCATAACAAGTAATTATCATATCAATAATAATTACAATGATAACGATTTATTATTGTTATTGTATTTATAATAATTATACATATTTCCATAAACAGTTCGATTATTTTATTGGAGTAAATCCGATTTGAAATTATTTATTCATTTAGATGCTTGAAATATTTCAAAAATATTTCAATCATTATCAGAAGTACACTTCTTATATTCCTCTTTACGTGTATTTTCATCTCTTTTACGTTTCCTTTCACGTTACTCTTTACGTGTAATGCATTTTATAGAGCTGTATTACAAGTAGGATTATTTTCAGTCTATTGGATGGTATTATACTTCATTACTTTTACTTGATTACAGTTTACTTCAAATATTGATAAAGGAAAAAAAAAATGTAATAAACGTAATTTTTCTCGAAAATGTTAAAATACCATACCATGACCTATGACCTATTTGTTATTTACGATAACGACAATAACTATTACTCATTCAATCGAAGAAATGTAAATGATTTCGATGCAAAATATTGCCATCGGCAAAAATTAATTCATTTAATTGTTTTTTAAAATTTTTTCTTCTCCACCTGCAGAAGAATATTGATGAGTTTGGGAGAAAAGACGAAACGGAGAAATTAATTCGTCTGCATGAATGATAACGTAAGAAAGTGCTGATAAGATTTGCGGGATATTTCCATCCATTATCAGATATTATCAAATTGAATTGAAAAAATTTTTTAAACTCACATTTTCTTTTCATATGTCCCAAATTTCTTCGCTCATATTTTCATGATTTCCTTTTTCCATATCAAATAATACTTTTCATTTAAATTTATTCCTTCTCCCATACTTCTCTTACGGTCAAATTAATTTCATCAATTTGTCGATTTTAATTTGATCAATCATAAAATTGCAATGATTTATTTGTTAAGTGTTTTAACAATATCATATAAATGTAAATGAAGAACAATGTCAAAGTTCATTTAATAAAAATTTAACATACTGTAACATTTTAACTGTTTCAATTATTGAAAATTTCTTATAAGAATACAGATAAGATTTAAGTTTTGATAATAAAATTATTTGGGATAAATTTCAAATTTCATGGATAATAAAATCCATCAATTCATTAAATGGACACTTCTTAAATGTTTTTAAAAAAAAAAACGAACTAATACAATTTAAGTTATAAAAGCTATTTGATTTGGATGATGCTTAACTTTTTATTTTAACTCATTGGAAAAATTTTTTATGAAATTTTTTCCTTAATGTTAATTTTATTTCAAAAAAAAAATTCCATTCCATTTCTTCTCCCGAGAATTCCTCACTAATAATTGAAAAAAAAAGAGTAAATTAAAAGCATTTGAATTACTTTACTTGCTTGCTGTTCAAATAAATGAAATTTGATTTTGGAATTTTTTGTTGACGTTTTAAACAAAAAGCTTTTTTCAATTGAGTAAATATTATAAATAATAATCATCTGTACAGGAAGAAAAAAAAATTTTTTTTTATTTTTATTTTAGCGTGGACCAAATGATTTGTTTACGACGTTGACGGGAATAACAAGTGGTGGAAATTTGTTAGCGTCAAATTTACGTGGTATTACGTTGGATAGTGAAGCTAAAAAGGCAATGCTTATTTCTTGTAACTATTTTTTAATTTTTCAAATACTTTCAAAAATGTTTTTTTTCTTATTTAATAAATATTGACTTATTTTAAAAATGTTATCAATTATCAAATTGATAATACCATAAGGGATTTATACTAATCGATTTTTAGACAATATTTTTTTTCATATTTAATAAATATTAGTCAATTTCCGGTGAAAATTAAAATTATTATCAACTATCAAATTGATAACAGATTGATAATATCATAACAATTCCTACTAATCGATTTTTAAACAATATTTTTTCATATCTAATAAATATTAGTTTATTTCCGGTAAAAATCAAATTTGTTATCACTTATCAAATTGATAACAAATTGATAATACCATAAATGATTTATACTAATCGATTTTTAGACAATATTTTTCCGCCTTTACAAATGTTTTTTTTTTCAGTAAAAATTAAAATTGTTATCACTTATCAAATCGATAACAGATTGATAATATCATAAAAGATTTATATTGATTGATTTTACCGGAAATGGAATAATATGGAATGGAAGAAAGGAAATATTTCAGGCTAAATTGGATTGTTCGGTGAATTTTTTAGCAGCACCTGGCGGAATGGTATTACCGCCCACACAACAACAGCTTCTTTCCGCCGTTGCATTTGCTAATGGCGCACAATTTTTACAAAATTCATCTCTTCTTAATCAAGCATTTAGCATTGCTAACAGTATTTCATATTATCAGTTCTTATTATTAAACCTTATCTTAAACTTTATCATTAAAAGCTTAAAACCAAAAAAAAAACCTCAGTTAATTTATTCAAATTTTTAAAATATAAATTTATTATTACTTAAAAAGAACTTATCCATTAATTGTTTACCTTAAACTTTATCATTAAAAGCTTAAAACCAAAAAAAAACCTCAGTTAATTTATTCAAATTTTTAAAATATAAATTTATTATTACTTAAAAAAACTTATATCCATTAATTGTTTACCTTAAATTGTTTATCTTAAACTTTATCATCATAAGTTTAAAACCAAAAAAAAAACCTTAGTTAATTTATTCAAATTTTTAAAATATAAATTTATTATTACTTAAAAAAAAACTTATCCATTAATTGTTTACCTTAAAACTTATCCATTAATTGTTTACCTTAAACTTTATCATTAAAAGTTTAAAACTAAAAAAAACCTTAGTTAATTTATTCAAATTTTTAAAATATAAATTTATTATTACTTAAAAAAAACTTATCCATTAATTGTTTACCTTAAACTTTATCATTAAAAGTTTAAAACCAAAAAAAACCTTAGTTAATTTATTCAAATTTTTAAAATATAAATTTATTATTACTTAAAAAACTTATATCCATTAATTGTTTGTAAAAAAAGAAAAAATTAGAGTTAACATGCGAAAAAAAAAGAATTTATATTAGAAAAAATAAAAAAGTAAAATAATCATGATAAATTTACTTGATATCAGATCCAATGACTGCTACAACATCAATTAGTGATAGCGGTGAACAGCATATATCACGTGTGGTACACCTCCGTAATATACCATCTGATATGACCGATCTGGAATTAGTCCATTTTTGTATGCCTTATGGAAAATTAGTTAATTATTTATTACTTAAAGGAAGAAATCAGGTATGTTAATTAAATAATTAACCAAATAATTAAGTAATTAAATAATTTTGTAATTTTACAAATTACATTTACTTTCATTTTTTATGATATACCAAAGCAATGTTTATTAATTAAAAATATTGATTTTAATAATTGATAATAATAAAAATACTTACTTATTATTTGCAATCATATAAAAGTATTACTTTTTAATTTTATTTAAATATCTATTATAAATTAATTAATTTCTATTTTCTTTGAAGGCATTTGTGGAATATGAAGATGAACGAAGTGCTCAAACCTTGGTTACTGTTAATATAGCATGTCCAGTAGCTATTCGTGATAGGTACCAAATTATCTGATAGCATAACATAAAATTTCTCTCCAATGTTTACCTCTTCAAATTTTGTTTATTTAAACATTTTTGAAATTTACCAAAAAATGAAAACTAATACGCTGTACTACAGTTCAGTAAAAATTTAAATTCTTGTAAGTGATTTTAAAAAACAAAAAAGAAACTTTAATTTCAATTAATTTATAATTTTCAAATCTTTTAAATTTATCAAGAAATTTATTAAAATTAAAAATAACTTTTCGTTTATTTTAGGACAATATTTTGTCAATTTTCAACTCATCAAGAATTAAAAACAAATCCTCGTCCACGTGCTGCTAGTAATAGTTCAAATCTTATCACTGATCAAGATGATAATGAGGTTTGTCTATATTTCATTATCATCATCTTCTATCATATCCATCGTATTGCATGCAAGCTATAGTGTAAAATTCTACATATGATTAATGCTTGATTAAATTTCATTATCAATCAATTTAATTTAATTTCATTTCATTTTAATTTATTCCTTCCAAGGAAATTTATTTTAGTTTATACTATTATTTTAGCTTCATGGTTTTAACTCTTTGTCAGAAATAGGATAGTGATAAATGAAATTAATTTAATTGATGATTAATGAAAGAAATCTTATTTGGAGATTTCTATATCAAGTTACTATTTAAATTAAATCATGAAAAAAGAATTAATTTAATGAAAGCTTCTACTATTCTATATATGGATATTTCTTCCGGTATAGCCTGTTATTCTCAAAATTCCTCCCGGTATAATTTATCATTCGCAAGTAATTTTTCTGAGTTATGCAACAATCGAGTGATGATCGTTATCACTGTTAACGAATAAACCGCATTTCATGAAAGAATAAAATAACTATGGAATAATTATTTAATACTTATTTGAGTTATCAATTATCGAAGAGTAGTTAAGAATGGAATAAATGCTTGCTGCTTGATAAATCACTGATAACTTTATCATTGCTTATCTGAAATTTTTCAAAACTGATAAGATATTCATAAAATTAATAAAACTAATAATTAATAAAAATTAATAAAACTTAATTGATAGAGCATTTTTTTTGAAAATATATTCATAATTCATTAAAAATTCTTTAAAATTTCATTTTTGTATTAGAAGATTTCCAGTACAAAATAAATATTAATTTATACATTCAAATTTCAATAAACTTAAAATATTTTTACTTTCTTTTGATAATTGTCATTCCATTTTGATCATTTTTTGGTTTTCTTTTTTTAAATAATATTAAACGTACTATTTCACGTAAAAGGGTTTGAATAAACAAATGGTTCAAATAATTTTGATGCTTATCTTTCCATTTTCTTCATCCTTTTTTGTTTTTCCTGTTCTTTCAAATATTACGCGAAACAGTTTGGATAATTATGAATAAAACGGTTTGAATAACTTTTGAATAAAACGGTTTCAATAATTTTTGAATAAAACGGTTTAAATAACTTTTGAATAAAACGGTTTGAATAATTTTTGACGAATAAAACGGTTTGAACAAATTTAAACCATTTTACTGTTTTTTTTGATAAATAATTGTTGGAAATTAAAATAATATGTTTAATGTCTAGACATTCAATTTATCGTCTGTTTTCCTCAATTCTTAATTGAAATAGCTTTTTCCCTTTTTTTTCTTTCTTTCTTTTTCTTTGAAAAGACGTGTTAATTTGCTATGAATAGCAAAAGCAACCAACCATTCATTTAGCATTAATTCATCCATTCTCCCTCCTTCATATATAAGCCTACTTCCTATTTCAGCCTCTTCGGTAATTGAAATCTGTGTATGTGTGTGTCTGTCTCTTATCGGTGTGTGTGTGTGTGTGTGTACCCATATGGATGTGTACATCCATGTGATGTGTGTATTTAAATGAGTGTGCACCCGGTATATCCGTATGAGTGTATGTGTGTGTCCGTGTGGGCATATGTCTGAATGAGTGTCTGTCTGTGTGAGTGTGTGTATGTGTCCGTGTGGGCGTACGTCTGAATGAGTGTGTGTCTGTGTGAGTGTGTGTATCCGGTGTATATACGGTGTGTATCTGTATGGGTGTGTATGTCGTGTGAGTGTCAGTCCCATTAATGTGTGTGGTGTCTGTAGGGATGAGTATGTATCCATGTGTCCGTATGTGTGTGTGTGTGTGTGTGTGTGTGTATGTGTGTGTATGTGTGTGTGTGTATTTGTATATATATATGTATGTATGTATGTGTGTGTATGGGTATTTTGTGTATGGGTGTGTGTGGGTGCATATGTGATATGTCGTCCTCTTCAAATTAATTCAACTTTTCCGACCTTTTCCACAGCGATATATCAAACGTGTATGTATCTGTGTGTATGTGTCTGTGTGTATGTGTCTGTGTGTATGAGTCTGTGTGTATGAGTCTGTGTGTATGTGTCTGTGTGTATGTGTGTGTGTGTGTGTGTGTGTGTGTGTGTGTGGTGTATGTGGATGCATCTGTGGGTATGTGTTCTTCAAACTAATTCAACTTTTCCAACCTTCTTCTTTAGAGAGCTACATCAATTACCACCATTACCGCCTACCATCACCGTCATTACCGCCCACTACCATTGTCATCACGCCATCACCGCCATATGTATTCCTTTTTCTTTTTTCACACGTCATTTTTGCGCCATTCAATTTCAGCCATTTTACATTTGTGAGCTTACTCACATTTCACTTCTTTACTTTAGCAGAAATGACAGAAATAAAAGAAATAATTTCTTTCCTCTCTTTTTTTTGGAAATGAAACATTTTGATATAAATATGCAATAGACGAGGGATAGATGATTTTTAATATTTTACTCATTTTGTAATACTAATTAATATTTTGAATTATGATTATGAATTATAGTAATTCGTATTTTGAATAATTTAATGAAAGTATTAGGTAATATTTCGCTTATCATATCTGATAGATATCTGAAAAATAAGCTAATAATGTTTCGAACCTATGATAAATCCATGATATGATAACATAGTTCTGATAATTAAATAGCGTATGCTGCGTGATGTCCCAATTGGTTTGAATTACACAATAATTGTTATCAGTATGAACACGGAATTATCGATAAGAACATGGGATAGTAATATCGACATGAACATGAAATAGTATTATCGATAAGAACGTGAAATAGTATTTCGATATGAATAATTATTGATATCAACGTGGAAATTACCGATATGAACGTGAAATGAGGATATTGATAAGAACGTGAAATAACGATATTAATAATAACGTGAAATAACGATATCTATAAGAACGTGAAATAAGGATAGAAATTATTGATATGAACGTGAAATAACGATATTGATAAGAACGTGAAATAACGATATTGATAAGAACGTGAAATAACGATATTGATAAGAACGTGAAATAAGGATATTGATATGAACGTGAAATAACGATATTGATAAGAACGTGAAATAAGGATATTGATAAGAACGTGAAATAACGATATTGATAAGAACGTGAAATAAGGATATTAATAAGAACGTGAAACAGTGTCATCGATATGAGAATGAAATTAACACTTCTTTTATTGTTTAAATTTCCGTTAAATTGATATATTTTAAAGATTAAATATAAATTATCACTAAATAGATACTATCATATTAAATGTTAAATCTTTCTATCATTTTAACAAAATATAATTTTTTTGTAAAATTAATTAATCATTGCTTATCTTAAATCGTTCAATCCTTTTGTCTTTTTCTCTTGCATCTTATCATTTCAGTTTAGATTATTTTGCAACAATATCAAAATGAAAAATAATCAAATAATAATTCGTTTGCAAAAAATAACAATCAAATAATTTTTAAGATTATCGAATAAAAACTTTGTAAAAGTAAAAAAGAAACTCTCTTGACGATCATAAATGACAGTTTATTTTAGCGATGTTTAAGTTAAATAAACTATTATAGAAAGTAAGCTTTTTCTCTGATCGCTTCAAATAATGTTTACTTTTCGTCGGGACGATAAAACGATGAAATGAAATAAAATGAAATAACGGAATTTTCGGTATTTCATTTTTCAAAATTTATGCGTTTATTGTTGTTATATTGCAATTGCTAATAAAATATTTTAATATTTACACATTTGATTATTCCTCTGAATTATCATTTATAAAAGTTTATGAAAGTAAAAAAGAAGAGAGAAAGAGAGAGAGAGAGGTGATTAAAGATGAAAAAGATTTTTTTTTCGTTTTTTTTTTTTTAAATTTCATCATTATTAGTCATTTTTGCTTACTTATCAAGTTAGCAAATTCCATTCTCTTTTTTTTTTTTAAATTTGCTTAATTAATCTTTTTTACTTTACTCTTACTTGTCTTCTTACTTATATAATTTTTTAATCATTAATTAATTATCAGTGTAAAATTATCACTATCATTACTTTATCGTAGTTTATTTAGAAAGTAGAACGATTGTTAACGATTATCTTTTTCTGATTATTTCATTTATATAATTTTTTAATCATTAATTAATTATCAGTGTAAAATTATCACTATCATTACTTTATCGTAGTTTATTTGAAAGAAAAAAAAAACGTTTGTTATCGATGATTTTGTTGATATTCTAATATTTTGGTATCAAATTTTCAATGATATCAGAAAAAATTCTTTTTTTTTTGCAATTTAAAAATTGCAGCGTTTTCAATCAACAATTTCAGTTTGCTTATATCAATTTTCAGCTTCGATGAATTTCACTTATCTCCACCGTTCCGTTCGATCCTATAGCTTTTTTTATATAGCATCAGGTTAATTTTCCCTTCGTTTCTCTTTCGATCTCCTCTTTTTTATCATTTCTTTTTGATTCTTTTTGAAATGCCTTTAAAAAAAAAAACGTATTTATATCTGATAGAAGTTAAATTATAATTTTTAAATTCTTAAAATAAAATTTGATTTTTTTTTATCAAAAGTTAACTTATAATTTTAAATTTTGAAATTTGAAAATAAAGTTTGATTTATTTGTCAAATATATTTACTCATTTATTTATGTCTATGCTGAATAAGTAAATATGACATTTGAAATAAAATGTCAAATTATTGGTTTTGTTGTGACAAATCGAATCATATCAGTGAAATGTGGCAGATTGCTTCCATTTCAAATTTTCATTTTTCTCGCATTTTCTCGACTTTATTTTAATTTAGTCAAAATTACGTTCAAATCATATGATATTTAGTAAAGTCTTATCATTAGCTTATCAAAAGAGAAATATTTCAATTTATTCCAATAATTATCAAACTTTCAAGAAGCTCAGCTTGGAGCTAAAATTACTATTTATAAACTCTTATCATTAGCTTATCAATAAAAATTATTTCATTGTTTTCCAATAATTATCAAATCTTCAACAAGGTTACCTGATCATTAACTCTTATCGTTATCTTATCATTGAAAAAAAATGTTTCATTGTATTGCAATAATTATCAAACCTTCAATAAATTCTATTTAATAAGTTTTTTTTTCTCTCTGCTATTAATTTCCCAACAATTTTTCAATAAAATTTAGAAATAGCTGAAGTATTTTTTCAAAATTAAGATAGCAAATAATATTTTAAAAATTTTTTCTGATTTGCTCGTCTCTCTGCTTCAGGTAATATATCAAATCCCTTTCTTTTTTTTTTTTTTTTATTTGCTTTGCCAATCAGTAAACTTGCATGTTAAACCGGAAAATTAAAATAATTGTATTACTTCGATTTCTTTTTTTTTTTCATGAATCATTAATTGATTAGAAAATAGATTAGAATTCATTGTTATCGATAAAATTTTGCAAAAATAAAAATGAAATACATTTTGATAAATTTATTTAAATCTTTTCGATCATTTTTTTTTAATTCTAAAGAAAATTTCATTTTACATTAAAATAAATAATCCCTTGGAAAATAGTTGTTTTGAGAATTTTCAAATTTCAATCTTTTTTTTTTTGCTGCAGAAATAATTTCCTGAAGTCTCATTTCCGGTAAATATTTACTTACTAATCGTTTAAAGTTCACAGCTAACTTTAATACTTTTTATGTTTTTCTCATTTTCAAAGAAGATTCGTCTGCTTTCGTTAAAGGATTTATTTTAAAAGAGGCAAAATGGATTTAATGAAATCTAAAATTTACTATAGAGTTACTTCATTAATGTGATATGTAATGTGATATGATAATGATATTATCATTTATATGTAATATCACTGATTGATCTTTTTTTTTTAATTAGATTTATCTAGTAAATTTATTGAGTAGCGTAAAGTATTAAAGAAACTGATATATTTGAAATTGGCTTTTTCAAGTAAGTAACATTACTTTTGACGTTGTATAACGCATATCAGACATTTTACTTATCTATATTATCTTACACGATTACTTCAATGAAACAAAGAAATCATTAATTTATATAAAAAAGAAAGAGTTGAGGAGTAATTCGATATTAAAATAATAATTTTTCTAATACAGTTTTACTTAAGTATAAAACTTCTTAAAATATATCAATATAGTTTTACCCAATTATAAAATTTAAAATATAGATTTACTTAATTACAAAAATTTCCAAAATATAGATTTACTTAATTATAAAACTTCTTAAGATATGTTAGTATAATTTTACTTTTTAATTACTTATTACAAAACCTCTTAAGGTATATTAAACTGAAATAATTTTATTTCATGATTATACTGATGTTATAATTTTATTTAATGATCATATCAATGAAAAATTCACGTGAAAAAGGATAAAGGTAATATTGCATATTAAATGTATATACGATTTATTAGTATTAAATTTGAATTTAATATTTTATTTTTATTATATTTTGAATTTTATTTAAAACTACGAGAAATGAGAGAGAAAAACAATTTTTGCTTTTTCCTCTTTTTTTTAAATATGCTCAGAGCTGTGAGTGCATTTACGAATGATTATGAATGCATTGCAAATGATACTTATTTAAAAGAATGGGACAGATTTTGAAAAAAGAAATTGTGCAAATTAAAAATTGATGCATTTCATATCAATTTGATATAT
>JABVXU010000111.1:0-144837 GCA_013365365.1 Cruorifilaria tuberocauda | reverse complement strand
TGTACTGTCAATTAAATGATTTTTATATAATGAAAAGACAAGTTGCCAAAGATTCAAAGAACTCTGAAATAAATGAATTTTTGTTCGTTTAATTTCTTTTTTCTAAAGTAAGAGAAGCGGATGCCAAGTTCCAGTCATTAATTGATTTGATTTAGTAGCTAATTAAAGAAACGTTAAACTGAATATTCTAGACGATTTAAGCAATGACAATGACATTGGTGACATTGGTAATAACATGCTTTCAGGGGTCAGTTTTGGAAATTTATTCTAAAATACATAAATATCAACGTGTTCACCTCAAGCTTCCGATCGATGTCAATTACATTTTAGGTGTAAATTTTAATGACCAAACAAATTTAAAATATTAAAACAGCCAAGGAACTGCATAATACAAGACATGCAACAGCCGAAACAAAGCAAATTGAAAAATAAAAATTTTGCGAGCTAAAATATGGGGCCGAAGTGATCTGAGATGACGGCAATAAGTGTATAGCATCATCAATTAGATTCTCACCTTTTATTGCTATCTTATACAAAAAACAAAGGATCGCAAGCTTGAGAAATACAAATTATACCATTTGAGTAGAAATTATTCTAAAACAATATACGAAAATTTCGAAAATTCCTGACACTTCATTCAAATAACAAACAGTGTTATTTTCACTTGCCGCTCAGTCTCATGCCTCAATCTAATGCTGAATACATCTTTAATGACCTAAGATCAGGAATTAAGTACATCTCTAATGACCTAAAATTTATGGGGAACATATTTTTAAACCTAAATACTATAAAATCTCAGAGCATTAGCGGTATCACAAAATATCTGAAAGAGAAGACAATATTGAAGGATATGTATCATAGCAAAGCGTAATTTGACAAAATTTGCATAAAAAGAACTAATTTTATTCATGGAACCTTGCAAGGTTTAAAAACATGCAAATTTTCTATTTTATGTGTGAAATACAAAGCAATTTTTCAGTTGGATAAAATTTCTGAGTCGTTTAGAATTTAGAAAGAACTTACAGCCATGCTTTGTATGTCTTTTACAACATTAAAACTTTTCAGTGGTACGAGATAAGGAGTAATTATTAAATCTGTGCAGGAAATTACACTAATTTCAGAGAATCTTTGAATCTTTGGCAACTTGCCTTTTCATTATATAAAAATCATTTAATTGACAGTACAGAAAAAATCTGCAAGAATAAAGTTGGAATGAAATTGTATACTTTTGTCGATAATGACAACACGGAAGTTCTGCGTGAGCTGAACGTCAACGACTTGCTGTACTTGGTTATATTTTAGGATTCCTTTTTTTGTCTTGAAAAACAAAAAGACAAATTTTATGGCATTGTTTTTGCCAATTTAAAAATTTTTTTCGAGCATAAAAGAGATGGAAGCACTCAAACTATCAAGTACATGTGATACTTATCTCTGCCAAATGCATCAAATGCATTATTTCAGGAAACAGCTCAAACTGATGATATTCAGAAATATTCGAAACTTAAATTCATCACGCATATCTTATTTCTGGTTCTTACCGATTTCCCCATATATTTTATCCCTCTGTCAGTTCAGAAACTAGCTCTTTCATTCTTCTTTTTTCTCGTATTATCTATGCTCAATAACGCTGAAGTCGGACTTTTATTTCAAATGAATTTTCAAAAAAAGGTCCTAAATAGATTAAATTAGTTAATATACAGCCATTGCTTTGTTACACTTATTCACGCATGTGTATGGTATGGTATCATTAAGTGATTAGTATAACTCCTCGAATTTTTCGGAAATAAAAATCATTTGCACTGTATTTTCAAATTTTTATTTAAAAAAAAATTTTATGGACTCAATTATCGATTGTCGATGTTATTTCTGTTTGTCCAGCTAATTTAGTTTATTTAATTTACATCAAAATAATTCAATTTCGATCAGAGACTATTTAAATTCTTTTTCCACTACCAACTTACTTCTTCCTATTTTTCAACTCATTCCTTCTTAGTTTAGTGAATTCAAAATGAATTCGATAAATTTAAAATCAAAATTTCGAGCTTTCGATTTTCACGATTTATACATTGAATTTTATTTTAATTTTCCCTTATCATTTTCATTTGCTCTTGTTATGATTCCCTCAGTCTTACGATTATCTGTTCGAATACTATTCTCTGAAAAAATTTCAAAAAATGGTACATAATGCTCAAGACTAAAAACTCATTGAAAATTAATTTAATTTAAATCCTTGACATATTTACAGTTTGCAGAAATTAAAGCTCGATAATGATTTAGTGCCGAACGCGTTGTAAGTTGGAATGAAATTGTATACTTTTGTCGATAATGACAACACGGAAACTTTTGAATTTCATCAATTGCAAAATTGCTCAAAAACGAAATCAATGCGTTAACAAAGAAGGAGGAGTGAATACACTGAAAGTGCGGAATTTATTCGAGGATAAAAATATCACACTTGCAGAAAGTCACAGTAATTCTGAATTTAAACTTTAATAATTTTATAAGATTTAACGAAAAGTTCTATAAGATTTCTCTTCAGATATAATTTCAAATTTATCATGTCGAATTCAAATTTAGTAAGAAAAAAGCAACTAACAGTTAAGCGTGTACCTGAAGTAAACGTAATTCATTGCCCACTAGTGACGAAAAAGCTGAGATTATACAACTCTTGCAGCCTATTTCACTTCCAGTGGGCTGTCTGATTTTTTTCCGTTATTTCTTTCTGGACTTAGTTATGTGTAAACAAAGACGTTTTTCGAGAGATTAAGAAAGTAAAGTAAGATCAGGCACTTTTTTTAAATAAAATCGGAATTAGGCGAAAATTTTAGCAGTTCCTTTCTATAGATACGCGTTTGCTCACGTTTCCGTCTTATATATGTGTTTTCCAAGTTTTTAACAACTGTAACCAGGTAATGCTTATTTTTCTTCTCTCTCTATGGTTTCAACTTTAAAAAAAATATGCGGGTGACGGAGATTGATACACAATTTTAATATTTTCATGGAATGAGGAAGGTAACCGAACGCTTGAATTACATGTTATACATCATGTTCATCTTTCACAATATTTTCTAAGGAAAAGTTTTTCCTGTTTTTGCCATCTCAGTTTGCTTCCTAATGCTTACATCACGCTATTTTTGGTTTGATTCAGATTAAATGACTTCTAATTTCCCATCGCTACATTCAGGCCGCTACTGTCACGAACGGGAAACGTTTTCATCCTTTGTTATTCCAGTATTCCGTAACTCAAGAACTATCACTACATCAAAAGGTATTTACAAAATTTTAAAGAAGAAAGCAGTTTACTAACAATTTTCAACGAGAAATAATATATAAGCGTGTGCTATCCTATGAAAATAACGACTTCCGGTAGAAACAAAAAAATTTCGTAAAATTGATTGGCTCTTCATTTATAGAAACTTTTTTCGTTTTTATTTTTTAATTATTTGTCTGCAAATAGACAATTTATAAATCTTTTCTGATGAAACTCACCTTGCAAGAACATCTGCTCCGTTAATCTATCTGCTAGCCAGTTAAACTGGTGCGAGATTTAGATGCGAATAAAATAGTCGGGGTGGAAATCATTAACCTAGAAGGAGTGAAAGTAGTCGGAAATGAAAGCATAAGTAGTAATGGATGCTGCATTAAATCCACAATTAAAATCCTTTTCAAATAATCCTTATTTATATTCATGGAAAGATCCTGAATTCACTAGTATCACTTCATATAACCTCATTATTTCATCACTAAGATAAGATATTCACTTGGCAAATTTTATGGATGTCACGATAATCAGTAATGGGAGTAGTATCTTTTCTTCAATTCAAAGTCCTCTTCAAATTTCTAAAAAAAATTCGAAATAAAAAATATAGAACTTCGACATCTCTTTTGGCACTGTCATGTTAAATGGTTTTTTTAAAGATAATTATATTTCTCGAGACACTTCCAATATAAAAATAATTTCTTTTTTCTTTCTACTGAATTACTGAATGCAATTTTAATGTATAGTCTAGAATGTTGAATTGTAAACTGTTAATGATTTATTGTGAGAAAATAGGGTTTCAAATTTTTTACAAGTACATTAATAACTTGCTTGGAATGGCTTACGACAAATTCTATTTTAGCATCAAATTGATCTTTTCTTTCGGCAATTATAGCTCACAGCCGAAGACGAAGGGAAATGAATCTTGTTTTATACTGTGTATTTATTAAGATGTGGCCAATATTTCTCATGCTTACTGATCAAATTTTTACTTATATGGTCTTTTTGTTTCCAACTGCACCGAAATAGAATAACTGGTAGTAGTTGAAAACTCGATTAAAGTGAAATATCCCCTGCAAAATCAACGCCTTTTATTCTCTTCGTTCGCCATAAATTTTTATGATTATTTGTAAGACTAAAATTTAATCTAAAATCATCACGTGTCACCAAACTTCATTTTTTTGTCCTTCAGTGGTGTTTTTTTGCTTTTTTGTTGTATGGAACATGAATTACGCATTTTTTAGATAGAAAGAGAAGAGATTAATTTCGTTCTTTTATTTTTTTTAGTGGCACAAGAGAATATTCATCATAAAGTTCATTTGAATGTTATTCATTCTAATGAAGATTAAGTTATTACGATACGCTGAAAATGGTCGGAAAATAGAATTGGATTCGCACTTTGATGTAAGTGAAAAATGGTATTTTTCAAATTCCAGTTTTTCCAATTTAATTTTTGCTATACTTTGGGAAATAGATTCAGCAAAAATTTTTATTACTATTACTTTAATTACTGTTATGATAAACTTACTGTGTGTTACTGTACTATATGATTACTGTATGTTATGATAAAGGACGATGTGTTCTCTGAAATATGCAATGATCTCAGTGGTGGTTTTTTGGTCTGATTCTAAATAAATGATTGAAATATCCCGCGAGCTGTATATCGTGAAATTCGATAATAAGATATTGCAGCTTTTTTGCTCATATTATTTGTAAATCTATAATTAAATAACTACTGCTCATCGTTAATGATTTCTTTATTATTTGTTTTTAGATCGTATTCTGCCTCTTAGACAGGTGATCAATATTGGTCCCGAAAAAGTTAATGAGGATGTTATTTTCATCCGTGGATAAAATACAACGCATATCTTTTATGAAGCAAAACTCTTACACTTGTTCGTTATTTTTTCAGGTAATTAAAAATTGTGATAATACTTTAATTTCACTTTCGAAATGCTCTTTTTAAATGTAGTATCACATATTTTCCTTCACAATGTAAGTGTAAAATACTATTCCTCGACGTAAAGTACCATTTCTTTGATTTCTTCATGAAATTCATAGCTTCATATTGTCTGAATTTGGAGTCACTGTATATCTAAGACGAGATAATTTTTGATTTCTTTACCTTGACAATCAAAAGATGTGCACCTAGACGTTCATAAAATGGAAGATTTAACATGTAATCATGAAACTAAATGGTTTAAGTCTGTTCGGAATTTAAGAAAATATTGTTACAAGATATTTCTGTCTGCGTTTTATGTAGTCACCTGTCCAAAATAATTACAGAAATCGTTACCCAATATTTTCCATACATGTAATTTACAGGTACGGAAAAACATATTAATCAGTTCAATAGTTTTGTAGTTTTCGTGTGAGTATTAATACTACTAGTGGTGTAATGATTATTCATTTTGTATTATCAATAAAGTATGAATTTCGATTTTACAGAGATGCTGTGATATATCTGGTAAATGCTTTCCGCGATCCAGCGTCGTTCATCCTGCTGTACAGTTAATCTAGGGTTATCGGTGCTGTGTTTTCTAGTTTTGTTCAAGTTATTATTATGATACTGTCTTATATTGTTTAATTCGTTACTCTAATGTCATCACAGTACATTAGAGCGATACAGATAGATATTAAACGGAAGTTTATGAAGCATATTTGCCTATCTTAGAATGTTGCTTGGTAAATTTAGTCTTAGATGCAATTATATTGCATTATTTCCTTTATGGTTTTCGTTTTTTGTCATGCATTTAATAATGTGTTATTTTCCATGGATTCCTTCCAGATTTCATTAACTATCAGTACTTTTAATTTCATAAAAAAATGAAAGCAAAAAGAAGCGTAGTTTGACAGTTATATGAGAGTAATAGCGAGTATAGAAGAAATAAGAGTAATAGCGTTTGATTAGTATTAAAAGCGATTCAGCGAGTCACATATATGTTACAAACATCGTGCAGGAATCTAACATTATCGTGTGAATGTGGATAATTTGTATCATTAATTTCTTATCGTGGGATCAATAAAACGGAGAGATTATCGGTTGTAAAAAGTGAACTACTTCAGAACAAAAGGATGATGTGTCATTGAATTGAGTTGCTGATAATACCTTTATCGTTATAGTGATCGTCTATAATAATCGTTTTTCATTTTCTCTTTATCAATATGACATATCGTTGGGATAAAAATTTTCCACTTTGTACAGATTAATTTATTTAACAAAAAAATAATCAGATTTCAGTACATATATTTTACTGCATTGTTAAATACATTTTTCCGATATCTATCAATCATATTAGATATTCGCATGGAAATGCTTCAGTTGAAGTTTTTGAACCCGTATAAAAGAACAAAATTTTGATTTTTCAGAAATTCAGACATTGACAAACTCAGCGCGATGTCTCATGTGAATACTGGATTGTATAAGCACTGCAATTAGCCATATTACCAAATTAAAGCTGGAAATACTTTCAGCAAGATACAAGTAAGTAGTAGGAAATTATATCATACGTTCGAAATTAAAAAACTGTCGTAAGACTTAATAAAGTTATGTTATAGAGTTTCGCCATGAGATTAGAGGACAGATAATTGGTTTGTTTTATTAGGTAGTGACTTCGACTTACTTAACTAATTATTAGATAAATTAATTGAGTTAATTTGATTAATGATATTGTAAGTCACAGGTTTTGTGTAGTTTTCTGTAGAAACTGTATCTAATAGTCACAGCACAAATGCTTATGAAAGGGAAAGGAATAAAATTCCTGGGAATTGTTGAAACAATTGAGATCGCAACCGTCCATTTGCTGTTCTTTTTTTCCACTATCTCACTTTTACTGTTTAATCATTGGAAATAGTAGAAATTTCTTTTACCTACATTTTGAGCTATCGACTAGTAACCCATTTTCATTTACTGGCCATCTGTTATTTAAAAATTAAAGAAGGAATAAGAAATTTCGCAAGCGAAATCGTTTATTTCCTTCCAAATTTTTAATCAAGACCGACTAGTTTTTTTGGCCCATAACTAAAGACACAAGTTAGTGATGAAATTCTTGATTTTTTTCTAGTCATCGATTAACGAGTAGAACGTTTAGCGTCGCTCGTTGCTAACTTCAGAATGAAATTTAGTGAAAATTTTGTGTGATATCAATTTTTTTTATGTTTAAAACACAAATTTTTTCATTTCAAATTTTATTGATTAAAGAAATCTGACAAATTTGAAAGTTGGCGTTGATAGGAGCAACACTGTATTGCGAAAGAAGTGTAGGGGAATTTAACAAACGGTGAGTTTTAACCAGCAACATAGTAGGTGACATAAATCATTAAATTTTTGAAAGATATAGTAAGACATGGTGGATTTTTTCAGAGATAATTATAATGTGGATGTTTATATATCCATAGATGCTATTCATCGAATTTATCTCGTTTTCCTATGTATCGAATTGCTAGAAGTAAGTATTAAAAGGAATATTTTTTCACTTTATTTTATTAAAAACAAAACCAGCAGAGGAATATTTGCATTGAATAAAGAACTAGCGATTTTGTTTGTTTATTCTAGCGATAGAAATAGACATAATTTTGTCATTAATTTTTTCAACTCGGATATTTTAAGCGCGACCGAAATTATCAGTGTAATTATTCTAAAATTCCGTCTCATAAAGATTTTTTTAATTTATCATTTCTTTCCATTATTTAGTATTAATTTGTTTTCAACTTATTCTTTTATTCTTTTTTGGTTGATTTGCAAGGTATTTCAGCGCAGATATTCGTTATTTGAATTTGCAAGTAACCTTTATGTGCAAGAATTATGGATGGTTTTTATTTACTGCTATATTTATCAATCGCGATGTTTGCTGGAAGTTTTTTGGCTGGGTTAATACCTCTTGCATTCAACATGTCTGAGGTGCATAACTTTGAGAGAAATTTCCTTCTCACTTTTTTAAATTCTGGAATTTTGGGTTTGGTTGTGACGTTTCTTTCATATAGATTTGATATATACGGGAAAATATTGCCATTCTTTAACAAATTTTCTAAATAGCTAATCGAGATAGTTTATTTTAAAACATTGAAAAGACCAATTATAATTCTAAAAGCTGCAAAAACTTATGTAAGGACAAGTTTTTCAGGGACGGACACGTTTATTGAGCACATTTGGAGCAGGTTTATTGATTGGCACAGCTTTATCTGTAATTATTCCGGAAGGCGTTGAAACGCTGTATATTGTTCATACCGGTGCTTCATTTCTATGTTTTTTTTTTTTTCTATTTTTGAATTTTTTTTCTTAAAAAGCAATCTTAAGGTTTTGTCTCTCGAGATGCTAGGAGTTATATATATAAGTTCAGCGAAATTATAGTTCCCATAAAAAGTTGTCTTAGAAAGTCAATTATCATATAATTAGATAGTGATGAAATCTATGGAATGTTTAATATAAGCCAAGGTTCACCGAAACGAGTGGACCCAAAACATTAGTAACATTACCAGTAGGTAAATGAAGACGGAATGATTTGAATGATAGGTATTGTAAGCCTTTACCAAAGGATAAATAATGTGCTGCTGTATGTATAAAATCATAATCATATTTAAGAAAAAGGTTACATTGAAAACGTGGACTAACTAAATTAGTTGCTGTGATTATGTGGTCTTTTCCAGAAATGCTAGCGTTTTAATTTGTTCGTAATTATACTAGTTTTTATCCGTCGTTTGATGAGACCAAATTTTTATTGCATCAAGATAACTTTATATTTGAATGGAAACAATGAAACATTTTATCATGAATCAATCATGGTAATGGGATATATTTGAACTGGAACACAAGAAAAAGAAACTCAGACATTTCTACATCCTTTTACATACGTGCTGTAAAAAAATGAGTCTTCCGAAAGCAATTTTTCTAATTTTAGGAAATCATTTACCGGAAGCTGTGCAGAATGAAGGTATGAACCAAGTTGTTCTTGTAAATCAACGTGCTGTATCAAACTCACGGAAACAGCCTATTGCATCAAATCTAGAGTACTTTTCTTCATTTTTTTCGAGACTCAAGAGTATAATTTCATCAATAAAAGATTAGTAATAACGATTAATTAATGGAGTCAATATAGATTGAGGAAATTTAAAATCAGAATTCGACCCACATTCATTTCTCTTCTGGATTATTTTTGGAACGCTTTCTCAATCATGAGACTGGTGAAATTTCTGAAATTTCTTTGAATGAAATTGAAAATTTTGGAGCAAAATTAATTTTCTGCTGCCGAAAAATTTTTTGAATTCTTTTACTCTAAAACTGTATAATGATTCAGATTAATATTTTTATATATCTACTTTTTTTCAGTGAAAGGATAAATTACCTAACCGAAAACAAAAACGATATTAGGAAAGAAATGGCACAACAGGTGCAGCAAGCCTCTGTTATGGGCAAAGAAAGTGTGTTTTGTGCAAGAAATTACGGTCCAAGTATTTGAATAGTATTCATTTACCGACCTAATAAATAGCTGAATTAATGGACATTGTTCAATCCTAATTTTTTGAACATGCTCTATTCTATCCCGTTATTCGAAAATTTAATACAATCATTTCCGACGTGTGACTATGCTATATATTCATTTACATCATGATAAAAGCATGTAGCAATGAATGATCAAAAAGTGCTGATGGATATGATTATTGATATAGCTTCTGCAAGTATCGAGTATAATCTTCAACATTTTTTACAAAGGTTATTTCAGTAATTTGAAAGTTTTTTTAATCTTTTTGCAGAAATTGACGAGCATAGGTATCTCGAGGCACCAGTTAATTTCAATGAAATAAGTCAATCAATAGGATTTTCGTTGGTTATTGGCTTCTTATTTATGTTTCTTATTGATCAAATTTCTAAATCTTTATCACCCAAAGGTCAATTCTTACACAATATCAATAATATCTTTTTTTCGTTTTAAAAATTTTTCTGGTCAGTAACATCTATTTACGTGATGTATTGAATGTGATGTATATAATTTGAGTTTCTAGGTTTAATTGATTCATATCAAATTAAATTTTTGAAATGTTAATTACTTTTAATTCGATTGTTGGCTTTTTATTTCATTACCTTTAAGATGTCGCTGCTCTTTCAACTCTATTTTTAAAACAAAATTAATTGTGACAGTTTTCAAATATCTGTGGTACGAATTATCACCACCCTAGGGTTTCTTCCTTTTAAAGGATGTTTCGAATGAAATATTAACTTAATTGTGATAACTGAGATGTATTGTTTAGATATATGAGAATAATCTTGGCTATTATAAAATGAATAAGTTTTGATGTTTTCATAATCTTGGAACTTTCATCACTTTCTTTTTGATAATTATTATGGATGTTATATTAAATTTTAGGTGGTGACCGTACACAATTTAAACTAACAGCAACAATTGGTTTGGTAGTGCATGCAGCTGGTTTATCTCTACAACATATTTATCTTTGATTGCCTTAGATTTTGTTTATTTGTGAATTTGATTATGAATACTTTCTATAGTGTATTTAAAATTGAAAATGGAAGTGTAGTTGAAATCTTAATTTGTAGATTTTAATTTTCTAAAATTATGCTTACTGAAGTAAATGTAGATATCGTTTTTTTGAAAGTGAAATTTAATTTTAATTGATTATGTTTGCAGCTGATGGTATCGCTTTTGGCAGCGCGTCTGCATCAAATCGCGCTGGTGTGCAATTTATCGTTTTCCTTGCTATAATGCTTCATAAGGTTGATTTTCCTCATTCTGTTAGTTTTCAAAATTATTTGTTGAATTTAAGCTTTAATCCATGAATTATTTAACTGTTTCAGCTGCTGCTGATATATTAAGCGGCTTTTATTTTTAATTATCTCCTCTCTAGTGCTTAGTTTAATAATTTTCTTTTATACTAACCTTTTCCTAACTCAGTTCATTAATTCATCTCTTCAAGTATAGGATAGTGATTTTTAACTTCCAACCCTTCCATGTTATATGTTTAGGGTTTTTATCCTTCTTTTTGCATATTGGCAAAATACTGCAACTCTTATGTCAAGTTTGAAGTATATGAATGCATTAAAGGCTCCAGCTGCGTTTGGTTTGGTCAGTTTTCTTTTGGTGGAAGGAATTGAACGATTTAGAATACGTCGTCACTTAACTGTTTTCTCAATCGCAGCTCCAATAGCGGGATTGGTCACATATTATCTGATTATTGTTGTAAGTTTTTAAAACTTTTTCGTTCGAGATAATAGAAAGTAGTGGACGTGTTTTATCTCTATTTTTAAATTCTAGGTTAGAAGCGACAAGTTCTCAGCAGATTCAGCAACTGGAACACTCATGTTATTTTCAGCTGGAACATTTCTATACGTTGCAGCTGTTCACATACTTCCTGAGTTGGTAAGTCCACAAAAAATAATACGGTTCCAGAAAGAGAGGAATGGAGGGTTATTTCCATTATTGAATTAATCTGCTATCTCACCAATTCATCAGCATATACACCATTACTTTTACATGAGTAAATAACACAAAAAAATTTCTTTCAGATGGGTTCAAGCGTCAAAGATTATCAATTAGTGAACAATGTTATGGAAGGTAATAGTCGAGGATACAGTGAATCAAGAGCATCGTTAAATATCATCGAATTAATTTCAGTTGTCGTTGGTGCAATTAGTCCGACCTTTTTAGTCAGTAGCCATTCTCACTCTCACTAATTCTTGTTATTGTAGTATAATATGTATACGATTTGTTAGAAAATTGAAATAGCAGCGAAACGCTATACTTCCAATGTTAAATTATGTCGTGCCTTCAATAAATTGCGTGGGTTACATAAACAATGGATAGCATTAATATTAAAATTGATATAAATTTGTTATAATTTCGAAGTTTGTGATAAAATATGTTTTAATTAAAAGTATGTGTATTTGGTATATGCTACAGAATAGCAGACAGTTGTAACTACTTGATGACTGTAAATTGAAAGATTTGTGAATCAAATATGGTATAAGATTGTTTAGGGGTAGATGAAATACTGATTTCTTGATTAGCGAAATAGGAGAGTTCATTGATGGGTATACAAACTGGATTTAGAATATGGGCAAAGAAGTACATGTGTTGAATGTTTGGCTTATAATATTTTTTTAATTAGTAAATTTTGATAAAATAAGTATCAGATAAATAAAACTTTTATTTTTTCAAAATTTCGAGAAATTTGGTGTTGTCTTTGCAAAGACAATAGGAAAGAAAGGAAGCTGTTTAAATGGCAAAATATATTTCAGTAACCTATTATCTCCCGAGAAAATCATTCAGTTTTCAAAAGTTGTCAAGTTTTTGAAAAGAAAACGATATACTTGGTTCTAATAATCTTAATATCTTCAGCAAACGAAGGCGGTATAATGAAAATAATAGAAAAATGTAGCTAAGTAACAGATAAGTTAGAAGAATATGGAATGTAAGAGATATTATTTGTTAAAAATGTTAATATTATCATATTTATCATTTAGGAAAGAATATGTTTTCTTTTCCGAAATTGCTCGTTGACAGGGCCTGTGGATGGTTTTCTCTTAAGATTTGAAACTTTCAGGGTGTAAATCTTTTTCGCTTTCTTCGAATTGGCGGAAATGTCTTCTCCAGCTCCTCCCACATTAAAAATCCTTTATGGCAGTGAGACAGGTAATGCGCAGGATGTTGCGGAGGCATTATGGAATGATGCAAGATATCGCAATATTCCCAGTGAAGTGTGTAGTTTTGGAGATTATGCGATACAGGTCTGAAAATTTTCTTTTTTGATGAAAACTTTTTTCAAAAAATAGGAATTTTTCCTCTTATTTTTATTGAAAATTAGAAATGAAAAGTTAATTTGTTTATCAAGCATTTAATATTGTGCCGCTTTCCTATAAAACTTTTCCAAAGTTTATTTGAAAAAATTTTTGGTCATTTCCTAAAATAATTTGAAAAGTTATCTGATATTATTATAGGGTAAATTAATTGAAGAAATTGGAAGAAATTGGTTAGCCGTGAAAATAGGAACCGTTCTTTTGATGTCATAAATGCAATAGCACTTTTTATAAAATTAGATCGGGTCTAACATTGCAAGCAAATCTATTTAAAGACAGTAAAAACTTCACAAGTTAGTATTAAAAATATCCATTCCTATTTTCCCATTAAATAAAGATTTTTACAATGTTTCATACTGTTTCCGTGTATGAAATGCGAAGTGTTTTTTTGTTTTTTGATTACTTATTTTCAGAATATGGATAACGAACATTGTTTAGTGTTTGTAATCTCAACTAGTGGACAAGGTGAAATGCCAGCCAGTATACGTTGCAATTGGAGAATTTTGTGTTGTAAAACATTACCTAAAAATTTATTGCAAAATGTAAGTTTATTTAGATTTTGACAAATAGAAGTTTGTTTTAAAATTTTATTTTTATTGCCTCCGACGAATAGCTACATCAAATTCTTTGAGCATTCTTTGCTTTTTTATTAGCTGCTTTTCGGATCACATTGTATTTTGTATTTGAGATATTTAAAATATTAGATCCATTACTTTATATTTTCTCTACTTATTTAATGAAAAAGTCTTCCTCATCATTGCTACCACACTTCTGCATTAATCTTTAATCTAGCAGAAGTTTCAGTACTTCATCGATATATATCTAGTAATTTCAGGTTCATATAGCTGTCCTAGGACTTGGTGACTCAACTTATCAAAAATATAATTTTGCAGCGAAGAAACTGTATCGTAGGTAGATATTTATCAGATATATCAAATGCGATCATTTACTTATTTACTTATATGAACTACTTAAGTCATATCCGTACTTCTTTCTACATCATTTGAATTGGAATATTATAGGTTAAACCAGTTGGGCCCGTCGTTTTTGATGGAATTAACTCTAGCTGATGATCAGCACGAATTAGGCACCGAAGGAACATATGAACTTTTTCGAAATGAATTATTTGAACAAATCTGGAAAATGAATTTGTATCCGGTAACATATGAATTTTTGAACATATGAACGTATGAAATGTTTTATAACAATTTCGACAGCATTTTAATTTTTTAAAAACTTGAAACTGATGGGTTTAATGATTTTTTCATGGATGAAAATTGCTTTAAAATTTTGAAATGTATATTAATATAAGTAAATTGTTGGAAAATTTAGTCGATTAGTTTTCTAGGGTATGATTTTGAATCCTGATGATAGCAAATGTTTGTTGTCCCGTTATGAAGTCAGTTATGGTCAGAATTCTTTTCCAAGTCAGAATTATAATAGAGAAAGTTCTTTCATAGAGACAACAGTTGTAAACAATACACGGTTGACAGCAGAAACTCATTTTCAGGTATTTAAATTTAAACATATAACTAAATTTGATATAACCAAATATATGTTATTTATTTGTCTCGAGCAGTTATAAAATAATACGTGTTTTCATTATTTATTTAATTTTTGAACTAAAAGTATTGTGTTTTCCGGATACACGACTGATTACAATAGCCATGAATATGGAGAAACTGAGGTAGGAATTTCATTATCACATATTTTTAAAATTTGAAAACTCCACAGTTTTTGGAAGTTTCTCTGAATATTTGTGAAATTAATTAAAGGGAGGATATAACTGTTGCTGTTCAATTTCAGTTATTGTCCTGGTGATGTGATAATGGTACACCCGAATAATTTGAGAGAAACCCTTAGTATAGCTTACAAAGCGTTAGATATTAGTGATGATTTGCTAGATCGCCCTATCACATTACGCTCACGTGAAGCTTGCGTCTCACTGCCTCCTTCTTATTTATTCAAAGGTATAAATTCCTTTATAATCTCCAATAAAGCATAAAAATTAGATTTTAAAATGTTTTTCAAAATTTTCCTTATAAAAGCTATGCCAATATTGTCATTCGCTCTTTGCTCTTATTTCCATATTCAATCAGATGTAATTTTAATTATTCTCAAGAAATAGTTTTTCTGTTTTTGAAAGAAAAAATAATCCTAAATTTAGGCACGTTATCATTACGGAAATGCTTTGAATCTTATTTTGATTTGCAAATGGTTCCACGAAGGTCTTTTTTTCGAACGCTTGGAAAGTTATCAACAATAAACAATGAGAAGGAACGACTTCTTGAGCTAGCAAAATATATTGTAAATTATAAATTTCATTTATAAATTTAGTATTTCATCCTACATATATTTGTTCAGTTAAGGTTGTTCAGGATGATTACGTGGATTATTGCTGGAGGCCGAGGCGAACAATTGCCGAAACATTGCGAGACTTTCATGCCACAGCTCGAAGTATACCATTGGAAATGCTTTTCGAAGTTTTTCCTCCCATTCGCCCACGTGCATTTAGTATTGCTTCATGTCCTTTGACGCATGCGAATATCCAATTGCTCGTTGCTAAAGTTAGACTTATCACTATATGAATACCTCGGATTTAAAAGTCCATATTATGAGTACAAACGTTTATCAAAAATTCTTTCAGGTTGAATATAAATCAAAACGGATGGCAGCCACACGATTAGGTTTATGTAGTAATTATTTGAATCGATTACAAGAGGGTGATCTTGTTCTGGTGAAGACTCGTCCAGGAACATTTAGGTATTATTATTTTGCTACCGTAGACCAATTAAACATGCATAACTGATGAATGCTTGTTGTTTTAATAACGAACAAGAATTTCGAAATTGAAAGATTTCAGAATTTGAGATTTCCTCAAAATTAGATCAGTGTACAACTACATTAAAATGGAAAAACCTCGCTGATTTTTATCCGTATTTTGCAGATGGCCTACCAAAAACAACACATTAATTTTGGTTGGACCTGGTACTGGTGTTGCACCATTTCGATCAATTTTAGCTTATCGTAAAAGGTATATGTTGATCTTTATTTTTCATGCTAGTTTTTCTCTATGACGTTCTTGTAATTAAAGTAAACAAATATCCAAAGTGCAAATTTATTGGGTTTTGAGTATGACTTTAAATAGAGGGCAGTATTGAAAAATGACTGCTTAAGATAGATAATAGAATAACTTTAAATGAGTTCTGAAGAAAATTTTCAATGAACACGAGATTAAATTCTCGTGATTATTCTTGTGATTCTTGTGATCTTGTGATTAAAATAAACAAATATTCAAAGTGTAAATGAGATTTGAGTTGAAGTTGAATGGGTTAGAATCAAATACGAGTCAATTGGATTGATGCTTAATAAATTGACATTTGCTAATCATGTGTTAATAAGTGGAATTATCTGCCAAATAGCTCTATACCTGTCATAAAAGTTTTTTTAATTTCAAAACTTTCATTTAATTTGTTGAAATTATTTTAAGGCAGTTAGCCGATGAAAAAGAAAATTCGATATTATTCTTTGGATGTCGAGGAGCTCAGAGAGACTTTTATTTTGCTGAAGAATGGCATACATTGACTGAAGCTCGTATTATAACAGCATTTAGTCGGGATCAGCAAAATAAGGTGCAAATTTGATATTTATTTGTCTTATTCTGTAATGCTTTGGTATTTAGCTGCTTCAGTTAATTTTTAATTTTGCGTTTTGACGAATAATTTTTCCAAAACTTTCGAGATATGTATTAATATGTTGGTAAATGTGTAATTTTCCCTTTGAACTTTTATTAGAAATTACTTCGAGGTATTTCCTTATTTTTAACCGTCCTTTGGTCGATACTGGAGAATAGAGGAACACGAAATATAATATCGCATCATGATTGATGCGAAAAGCAATTTCTCGGAAAATTATGTTAGCAATCGAAATATGTAATTTTGCAGATTTATGTACAAAATAAAATTGAAGAATATAGTGATGAAATATGGAGTATTTTACAAAATGATAATGGTAATATTTTTTAATTGTATTTGAAAACAAAGTGTTTGAATTATATTTATATTCTAAACAACAAAGAAATAAAGATTAAATAGTTCTTATCGTGATATTTTTTGGAATTTATTATAGAATAGGAAAAATAGCTTTCACTAGTTGAATAGTTGTTTAACGTAAATTTTATTTTTTTTTTAAATAATTAAAAAAATCTTCCAGGCTATGTTTTTATAGCAGGAAGGGCGAGTGATATGCCACTTGAAGTAACGAGACGCATAGAGATGATTGCGGATGCAAACGGTGAAAACGGTAAACAATTCATACAAATGCTTGAAAAAAAAGGCAGATTGCAGTACGAAACGTGGAATTAAAGAGGAATTTTCATCATTTGCGAGATTTATCACTTATATTCGATATATATGTATTATTGAAACAGATTAAATGTACGGCTTTGTTTTTAAGCAATTCGTATAAATTCTTGGAAAACTTTGCTTGAATGTTCATATAAATTCTTCTGTGTTTGTTATGAACGTCATTCAAAATTGTGATGTTGGCTATTAAACAATTGTTCCTTCACAAAAACCAATTTTTAAATCATTTAGTATGGTTTAGGAGGTATTTAAGATAATAGTTAAAGATTATTCATTATGATCTAATATGAAAATATTAAAGTATACCGTATGTAATTTGATAAACCGCTTGATGTTTATCTGGCGATGTGAACGCTGATGCGAACTGTTTTCAAAATTTTCCCAGTAAAATATATTTTTTTACTTGCATATCACGAGGCGTATATTTTATAAATAATTACGATTGAAATTGTAAATAGATAGGTGGGGTTAGTATTTTTATGAATTCTAAATTGTATAGGATGAATTTCAAATTTAAGTTACTGACCAGTAATTTTACAATTTTCATATGATTTGTTATATCGGAAGTAGCAGTTTTCCTTTATTTTATGAAAAATTGATATTAGTAATGAGTTATGAATTTTCTCGATCTTCTGAGGAAACTTGGAAAAATCAAGTGGCCAACTGTCTGGATCAATCTTCCAAAAATATCCGGTTTGATTTCATTGCATTTTATCGATTCCACGGTTCTTCCATAAATTTCAAGGAGATAAGTAAACTCATTACCAATTGATAAGGAAAAGAATTTGGTCTATATTTATTATGATTATTCTTATTAAAATACAAGCAAGAAAAAGTTCTGCTATCTTATTTCAATTTATAATTATGCATTACATGCATTACAGTTTGCATTCGTCGCATGTAGTTAAGTAATATAATAATTTTTCAATGCTAAATCATGACAACTGATTGTAATCGTTCATCACTCAATAGTTATTATCTAGATACGAAGTTTTGAATGAAACTCATCTATAAGATGATCCTAATAGAAATCATTGTTATTGATATCAACTAATATTTCCTGCCAAAAATTAAATCTAATATGTGACTTTTTTTCAAGTTTTGAAACTTTCTCAAAATATAGTTAAATAATCATAAAATAATAATCATAATAATGAAAAAAACTTTTCGCGGAATTTTAGGATTTTGATGGTTCATATCTTACCCTTAAGAGTTCGTCATTATATCCGAATATCATAGTTTCAATATTTATTTATTTATTTATTTTTTTTAAATAAAAAAATATAAGTTTTTTGTCCGAATAATTTTAAATTAATTCAACAGTTAACCAAAGTTTGAAAGTCGATGTTTAAGCATTTATCCAAAGTTTTCTTTTCTTTTTAAAGTATCCTTTTTTCTTAACAGTTGAAAATTTGTACAAATATAAAATTTTGAATTTAAATTGCCTAAATCATCATATTTGTTCTTAGTAAATAAACAACGATAGGAGAAGAGAAATGAGTGAAGAAGCGATGAAATATTAGCGCACATTTCATCGTTGCAAATCATATCAGTGTTGATAATTCACTATGACAATTAGACTTTTATCAAACGAAATGATTTGCCACATTAACCATAAGTCATTCCTTCTATTTCATTGAAAAAATTCTTACACATTCATCTAAAACTTATCTCATTCAGATAAGAATTAATCTGATTTGCTTGCAAATCATTTCTTGTTCTTACTAAACAATTTCGTAATTCCATAATGATGCTGAGCTCTTGACTTCGATTCTAGCCATAATGATTACAGAAATATTTGCACTCATGAATTGCACACTCAATCAAATCAATGAAATGTATAGCAATAATGAAGCATTCGAGAAAATAAGTAAATGAATAAAAAAGTAAGGAAAGATTGATTGAATGCGCTACAATTGTAAACTCATCTTCAAACTCAAATACTGATTGTATTAAATGAAATTCGATTTTCATGATTCCCTAATATCATTTTATAGGTTACAGTATCTTTAGATACATACATCGTAAACTATGATCCATATTTTCATGATTCATTATTCACAGTTTTAGATTTTGTTAACATTTGGGTAATAATGAATCTTCCCACTTAACAGTTTAATAAATCGCTTTTTTTGGAAAATCATTAATATTTATTTGGAAATTTCGCCATATTATAGAATTCTGAACGTTAGTGATGACTAATATTATCAGGATAGGATAACACACAGTAGATGATATCTCCTGGTCAATGATGGATAAGAATATAGATTTCCTTCCGAAAAGTTCGAGCAATTTATGATCCCACTTACATCATCTAAAAGCATCAAGCAATTCTTAATTCCCATTCAGATCACTTACGAAGAATAAACACTGTCCTCACTACTTACGCATCAAACACCGATTAGAGATCGTAGTGATATCATCAACAGTGTCGTTGCTGAAGTCAGTGAATTTTTGTCACCGGAAAATAAACAACCAGCATCGTCTATTTCAATGTGTCTGTTCACTTCTGCATATATACGTATGTGTTATACGTGTATGTGTATGTGTATGTGTATGTATGTGTGTATGTCAGTTTGCGTTGCCCTTGCCAGCATCATAGTCGTGAGAGAATTCCTCCGGTCTGTTTGGGGGAGTGTTTACAGTTGATTATGATTGCTCTGTTTTATACTATCGCCTCAATCATTTCTTAATTCTCAATTCAAATTGAATGGTCTCATCGAATGAAATGAGAAGTGATTGCATAGTGTCTGTCATTATCAGTTTATCAGCAAAACTGATAATGATAAGTGATGATAATGATGAGGAAGACAGCTGTGGCGGTAATTGGGATTGTGATATCACTGTCAATGAGACAGTTGAGAAGTGCTGACTCATTTGGGGTTGTGTGAAAGTTGACGAGATGGAAATAGTAGTAACTTTACTTCTTTTCCTTTCTTTTTCTCCTTCCTCTCCTTTCTCATTCATTTTCTCTCTCTGTTTTTTCATCCCAGTTACATGTTCTTTGTTATTTTCTCATTCCTATTTATCACTTTCCTTCATCCCTTTCTCCGTTAAGATTTGGGTAAAATTGATATCGTTGTTGTTGTTGTTGATGATAATGATAATAGTAGTTTATAGCAATAATAATGATAGTAATACCATGGGTAATTTCAGAAATGAAAATGATAGATGATAAAAATGGTGATATTAATTATGATAAAGCAGTAAAGTTGTTCGCATTACCGGTGATATTAATGCGGAAGATAATAAATGTCGCAATGAGGAGAGAAATATGTTGCAATAATATGATAATGATAGTGATAATAGTTGATAAGGATAAGGAATAACAAGGACTATTGTTATGACACAAATATAAAACGTGTGGCATCCGATGTCAGTAATGTCGTCGTCATCAGGATTATCATCATCATCATTAGAATTATGATCCTGTGACCAATCCTAAACTCAATTGATAATTGTCGTTCTCGTTTGCGCTGCTTACGTTCTTTTAATTCTTCTTTTTCTTTTCACTTCCAACTTCCACAACGAAGAAATTCCTTGTCGATGAGGAGGTATGCATTGGAATTGATTCATATTGAACGAACTATTCCGATGAAACATTGCTGATTAATTACAGTAACTGATAACATTTTTATGATGCTTATCACTGAAGTGCATTATCGAATAAATTCTAATGTATAGTTATCCAAATGAGATTTTTGCCATTTATTTTCTCTTTATATTATATTCTGTTCTTTCCTGTGTTATATCAAAAAGATCAACTTCGACTGAATGAAAAAAGAAACCATTAGGTATGAATTATTTATTGCATTCTTAAATTTAATGTGAAAATCATATATGTCTAAGTCTTACTCATAATTTAATTTAATTTGATAAAAATATTAGTTATCATATTAAATAAATTTCAAATTTTTTTTTGTTTTTTCGTATGAAATCCTTCAGTTTCATAAAAATATTTCAATGAAATATAGAACACTTTCAGGAATGCTACCTTATTATCATTAATGATAATAAATAATCGTACAATTTCAGTTACTAATGCCACTGATAAGGTTTAATTTATCAAAATAGTTGTGTGCACCATTTAATTATCAACGTTATCAATTGTTAATAACGAACCACTCCCACTAATCAATAATTTGTCTGTGAACAATATATATATATATGATATATGCCAACTGTCGAGTAACAGCAACTTCCTCAAATTCCTACAAAATATGCAATCTTTTCTATTTATCTCTTCTCTTCTAGCCCTACTTATCTTATCTGTTCTTAAAATTCAAACAAAATTAAATTATTTCATTTATGACTTCATAATTTCAATTGATGAATGATCATTTAAATCAAGCTTAAACGGGAATTATTTTTCTCTTTTTTTTTTGTTCTCAGGATTTCTTTTTACTCAACAAAGAAAAACAAATTGGTAATTCATGATAATTAAACACATTAAATGCATTTAATTTGCAGCAAATTATAGTTTTCATTCTATTCGAACAGTTATTACTATTTCTTACGTCTGCCAAATCTTATCTATCAACATTCCGTTATCACTTCATTGATTTAATTCACTAGCATTTTAAATCAAACAATTTCATCTTAATATTTCTCTTTCATCCATCTTCTCATTCAAATCGTTTCGTTGGCGCAATTTTTCTGCTGCTTTTCTAAAATTTTTATTCATTTTATCGTAAAATTTCAGCAATTTTTCTTCATAAATTCGATTAAATAATCCATTTGTTATCGATACGATTATCATTTTTCTTCTTTTCTTGCTTCATCTCTCTTCTTTATCTCTCTCTCTCTCTCTCACTTATTTAGCACCGCAATATTTTGTTTTATAATTTAACTCTTACTGAGTTTTATTACTTTTTTGGATAATTAATGATTATTCATACTTCAAACTTCATTCATTCCACGGTTGAATGATATTTATTTATAAGTGAAAGATTTAGAAATAATTGTGTCAAAAATTTCTTGGAAATTCCTATCAAACTTATTTAATTTTTATGCTTTTCTACAAATTTCCATTCTTCGATTCCAAATATCTTTTTTATTTTTTAGAAAAAAAATATTTTATCTCATATTACTCTGACTTAATCGATATTGATTGTCCACCTTTCGACAAAACTTTTTCCCGCTCTTTCTCTTTTCTGAATTGATATATTTTCGATGACTGATTTCAAGTTTATTCTACTTTTAAAAATCATTCTTACCTTTTTTTGTTTATGGAATCATTCAAACAGCTGTTCATTTTTGTTTTTAACTTTTCAATTTTAAAACTACACAAACTCAAGACACATGTAGATATAGTTTAGGAAGTGCTAAATTTTAACCTTCATTTCAGATCATCTTCTCATGAATTATTCATATCAGTGGAAAAATAGCTTAAATAAGTTGCCACTGTCGAGCAAAGAAGAAATGATCAAAAAAAAGTTCAAGAAATAAAAAAATATCAAATTTATAGTTTTAAAAATGTATCTCGTAAATAAAATTGCTAAAATACTGAATGCATTAAAATTTTTGAGTTAAAATTTCAGTTTAAGTGCACATTTTTCCTGACGTTTGTACAACATATGTGTTAGAGAAAATCATTTCAAATTCAAAACAAAAATTATTAGTCGAATAGTGTAAAAATGTGTGCATAAAAATTCTGTTTACTATTTATTATTATTATTATTAGACAATAATTCCTGCATTCCAGCAATGAAAATCAGCTGAAATTAGAAATAGACTCATTAATTTTTTTTGCGGAAATGCAAACACTTAAATTTTTGTGATAGCAACTGTAGAATAAATAGTTTTGAAAAGAATAAAAAATAAATAAATAATTTAAAAAATTTTGCTTTCCGAAGTTTTGAAGTTTTAATTATTGAATTTGTTTAATTTTATTATGAAAAATAGTAGTTCAGTAATTTCCTATATCACTTATTCAAAACAAAAATTATGTTTAACTTTCAAAAATACGATTTATTCTGTATAGGCTAAATTGTAATTATGTTGACAAGAATTTATAGACTTCTTTTTTTGGTGCTAAAGCTCATTTTATTCAAAACCATCGTATTTTACTTCAGATCAGATGGTACTTCATACAGAATAATTAATTTGCTGCATTGAATATTCTATTGTCCCATTAAATTATTTTTTCTATTCTGTTTAATGAAATTTAATTCATACGATATCATAAAAAAGTTAAGCATACGTTTTGTTAACTTTAATCTTGACAATTTCTAAATTATTTTAAAGAGTTGTGAAATTTCTTGTCGATATAATTTCGTTTAGAAACGCCCTGCAGTAATTTCTTCTTCCAATGAAAGATTATTATAGTTTAAGTCAAAAGTTAAAGTTTGTTGAAGTTAAAATGGATGGATGTAATGGTATTGTTGAGAGTTCATTACATCCATTTCAAGGAATATGATATATTAAATTAACTGGTCTTTTTTTTTCATTTTTAAAATTTTAAATTTCTGTTATTTTCAAGCTGTTTTATAACTTATAATTTAGTTATTATCCGTGCATTTATTTAAAGGAAAATATTGCGGAAGAATATTTTAAAAATGTTGTTATGAAGTTTTTATTTTGTTACTATACAATTGATCAATTATTTTTACCTTCAAAATTTATTTTTAGATCGGATATTTTGCTGTTAGAAATATTCTTTCCATAATCAATATTATCATTATTTGTATATATATATATTGTGAATGGTAGTACCAATGAAATTTCATTTCAAACTATGAGGTGCATTGAACCAATGTGAAATTTGAAAATTTTCGAATTTTCAACAGCAATGAAAGATGAAGAGGAAAGAAAGGGAGAAGTTGGTTGAGGAGGAGAAGGGTGGAAAAGACAAAGGAAGTGAAAATTGTAAAAGTGAAAATTGATTTCGAGAAATGATTTGAATTTTATCAGCATTTTCATTTTTTCTCCTTACCTTTAGCCTGCACTCTTCTCCTTTACTAAATTTTTTGCTTTTTGAAGAAATTCAGCGGAAAATAATTTGATTTTCATAATATGATTAGTGATTTCTATGATTTTTGCTTTTGATAAAATTTCCAGGTTGCAAGTTATTTTATTATCTAAACATTTCTTTTTTAGTTGCGTGGTATCATATAACAAAATTTAATTTCGCTTGATTTGATCTCCATCATTTTTTATTTCTTTTTATTTCATTTAGTACTCATCACTTATATTTCTATAAATTCACCATTCTCCTTTTTCAATTGAATTTCTTTAGTTTCTCTTTTTTTTAGAATTTTCGGGGCCATTCATTTAAGATCATCAGGATATCAGGTTTTATTTTTGATAGACGATAAACATTTAATAACTTATAGAAGATTTATTGAAAAGAAGATATATTAAGTTGTGTTATCGGAATTATTTTAATTTGAATTTGCAGAGAATGAATTTTGAAAGAATATTTAGAAGCTATCGGTCAATTACGGATTAGATGTTTGATTATTTGTAAATTAATTGTGCTATTTTATCATGAGATATTTCTTTTATAATCCCATTATCGTTATTATAATGCTGAGTGATCATAATCAGTTTATTGTATTTTACTTGATTTTTGTTTTATGTTTGCAATTAATGTTTATTTTATTTGAATTTGTTTACATTGTGATTTATAGTTATTTTATCAATTCTCTTTATTTCCTTTCTCGCTTAGAAATTATTCTTCATAAGTTGAAACTTTCATTATCGTGCTCATTATATCGCCTATTATCGTTGTTTCTTATCTACATGTTAATTTACATAATCTGCCCTGATATTTCGATCGATAAGTCTCGGAATTTTATTTTTGATCAAGGATAATAATCATTGAATTATCTTTATGATTACTATTTTATTCTATCAGCAACATTTTTTCCACTGATATATAATGATATATCGAAAGAATTCTCCTATGTCTAAAAGAAAAACAAAAAACTATCAAGATAATCAAGAGGGATAAAAATTCATATTTTTAAACTGTTTTGAAAACTTGTTGTCGAACTTAGTGATTGATTGTATTAAATGATTGCTAGAAATTTGTTCATTCATCAAACTATCTATAATATTTTCATCAAAATACTTGGTTATAATAATCATTAGAAGTCAAATAATTCTCAATATTATTTTGATTCTTATACTTTTCTCTTTTCGTTCGACTCCTAAACATAATTTTATCTTAATGCTACAACAAATGGAAGAGATCATATTGGGAGAAAAAGTCTTTAGATATCAAACTGATATTGGTGATAACTTTGGTTGATAACTGGTTGAATATAGCGACAACGATTGATGATGATGTCGTAATACTTCATGCGCATAATTTTGGCATTTTTTTTTTTCGAATAAAGAAGCGAAACATATACCTGGAATTTTTCGATTTAATATTATGGAAAGGTTACAGTAATAGCAATGAGTATTAGTCCTTTTGTTTTTATTCACGTCATATTTTTTGCTCTTGGTAAACATTTTTTAGTATTTCTAATGGATGAGTTTTTCAAGTGGTTATGTTAAGTGAAAGTTAAAGTGAAAATACTTCATTTCGTACTGTTCAACAAGAATGCTACTGTATAATTGTATTTCTTCTAAAAGTAAGCCCACAATAGGAACGAAAGTTTACGATTAAATATTTTTGATCGAATATTATACGGAACCAAAAAAGGTAATAATAATAATAATAATAATAATAATGTGTTTTAATTTTTATGAGTATGCTAATTTAGTCAAATGATATTCTGAAAGGATTTATTTAGGATTATATTTATGTTATATAAGTAACTTCAATTTTTGCTTCATTACTAACAAGTTATGTCAATTCTCGATTGTTTCACTTAATCTCTGTTTATTTTAAGTTGTAAATTTAATTTCTATTCATTTCTTGCCCTCAATTTCTTCCACTTTTATTTAAAATTTTTCAAAAATAAAAAAAAGCAAATTCCTTAATATGGCAAATATTTATTTTACGAAAAGTTTCTTGATACGGTAAATTTTATTTTCAGAAAATTTCTTGGATGATAGGTTTTCTTCTTATCATTCGTTTCATTCAATCTTATCTAGATCATCTTAAAACTAAAAAATATTCTATTGATAAAGCAAAAGATATGAAAAGCAGTTATATGTTGATTTCTGCTGAAAAAAAGAGAAAAATAGGAACGATTGTTATCAAATTGTTGATTTCTTTCCTTTTTTTTCCGCTTCTTTACAAATAATTTGCATATTTTAGAATTTTAATCAAATAATTTATGTTTTCTTAGGTTCATTGCCACAGTTTTTCTTTCCTATTCGTCGTATCACTTAGCTTTCTTCTTTTTTCAACGCCATTGTGTCAGCCGTTGCTAACGATGATAATAATGATAATGGTAGAATGATGACAATTATTGATATCATCAACTGAAAATATGGCAGATAAAAGAATGAACGACTATTTATTGCTATTGGTGAAAAATAAAAAAGAAAAAGATGATAATGTAGGTGTGAAGCAAAAAAATTTTGATATGATCAAATTTTATATAAAGAATTTTAAGTTATAAGAGAAGACGAATATATAGAACAAATAGACTGGAGAGGAAGAAACTGTAATTTGAGTTATATTTAAAAAGAATAATTCAAATTGCGATTTAAATTATATTTAACTGAAAAGGATGGTTCTTAAAGAGAATAAAAAAGGAAAGGAGGGAGAAGAAAAAAAATGATTTGCAGTTTTTCTTTCTGAAGAGATTTAGCCGTGGAGCAACGTCTGCTTTGCAATATATATATATTGGTAATTAAAGTCATTTATATGTATTTAATAGTTATTGTTTTCCATTCACTGATTACGTGATTTTTGCGATAATTTCAATTAGTTATTTCGAAAAGGCATATAATTAGCATTAATTAATTTTGGTTCGTATTTTAGGGCGGAAGGCTGGTAGTATCAGGAAAATTGGAAGAAAGGAAAAAATAATTAAACGATAAAGTAATGACAAATAACATAACTGTAACTACAGCAGCTACAATAATACCTTCTGAACGCCGTTCCAAGAGACCCTCAACCCGACCTGCACTTCAAATTTATCGTCCTCCTGGTAAATTTCTTTTAAAATTTTCTAATATATCATTTATTTTCTTTTTTCTTTTTTTAATAGCTAAAGCAATTTTAATGTTCGTGCATACATGCATTTATACTGATTTATCTAATTTATATATTATAGGTGATAGTACTTCCAGAAGTTTATATATTATGAGAGTACGTCCAGAAATTCTTGAAGTTTATGTATTCTGAAATTTGCTAATTTCCACAAACATTTTATTAAATAAATAATTTCAAAAGTAATCAAACTCTTAACTATCTTAACCGTATTTCATATTATTAATAAAATAGTTATGATTATACGAAAGATATTTCAGCTATTGATGAATAAATATTAGTCACATATGAATTAAAATTTGAAATTTAACATGAAGCTTAACCATAAAATGATGGAAATTAGATGCAAGCGTATTCTGAAAGAAGAACTTTCATTAATATAATTTCTTTATTTTGCATTTTATATATATTAGTGTATTTATACATTGATAATCATATTATGAAATATAATTTCGTTAAATCTGTAATCAATATTTATATTGAACTTATGATATCATTTTGACAATACTGTTTGATATGCTCCTTTTTTCCTTTTCTCTTTCCCCATTTATTTCCCACAACTACATTAATATTACCAATAAAAATTATTTGGTTATATGAATTTAGTAAACGTAATAAATATTTAAGTCAGGGATTCAATAAACAGATAAAAACATTTATATACGTAAATAAATTCACTCAGAATTTTTAGAATAAAAAATTTCAATTTAATTTCTAAGTTACGCTTAATTTAGCATTTACTCATACAAAAATAAAAGAATGTGCTACGAAAATGAGAAATGTTTTTTTGATTTACATTAAAATACGATTTAAAGTTGATTTAGCACTATTGAGCAATTACTGTTTATTTTCAAAGTGTTTTTCACTTCGAGATTTTGAAGTTATTTATCGTTTCATTCATCTTTAAGAATTTGATGATTTTTAGTTAAAAATTATCTCTGATATTGTCCCGTTTTTTGTCCTGTATTTTGTGGAATGATTGGTTTATACAACACTGACACCAACTGGTACATTACCACCACATACACACAACATACAACACACACACACACACACACACACACATATACACTTACATACACAGGTACAGACACGCATATGTACGTGTGTACATACGTTTGGATTGTTATTTGAAGAATTTAAAGCGTCTTAGATTCGTTTACCGAAGTAGTTCGCAAACATTGCCAATACCAAATATTATAAGTAAAAAAGTTTTAAAAAAGAAAAATTGGAGAAGTACACATTTAACGATGTAAATTTAGTACTTGATAAATGTTTAAATATTTATTTTTTAATTTTCATATTTCTTTATTGATTTTTTTACATAATTTTTTACTGATTAGCTATCTACAGCAATTCATTATAATATCATTCGATGTGATATCAAGAACTTCTGAAATCATGAGCAATCGATTCTTAAAAATCGGAAGTTGCAAAGAAGAAATTATTAATAAAAATTGAGATTTATAAATATAAGGAAAAATTGAAAATCAAAAAATACCGGAATGTTCTAAATTAAATTTAAATGGAAAATAACTATGATTTTTTTAAGATGTGAAAAGAAAGAGAAGGAAGAAAGCATGAATGCTAATGGAAGCTATTTGTTAGCTTAACAATTTTCAATGTTAGAGTATGCAAAATTAAAAACAAATGAAATTAACTCAAAAATAAGCAATGTAAATAATTAAAAATCAACATTAAAATAGCGTTTGCGAATTAATTAACTTGCAACGAATTAGATTCATTTTCCTGATGATTAATTATTCTTAGTTTTTTTTATTCTTTTATTCAAACTAATGCAAGATTTTGAATTCCACAGTGATAATGGCTGATATTTTTGTTTATTTCTCGATAAAATCAATTTCTTGGCACTTTTAAACTTTATTTGAAAATGGTGCAAATAAATAAATATGAAGAAAATAATTATGCATACAGGACTCAGAGGTAATGACGAAAATTCAACGAATACGAAACCGAATCAAACTGCCGGTGGAAAGCAGTTAAAAAAAGATACTGTTAAAAAGCTGAGTGAGGGTATGTCAATTTTTAATGACAATTTTAATTAATGGAATTATTCTAATTTTTTGAATTTCACAGAAAGTCAGATTTATTTTATAAATTGGTTAAATTTGCTGTTGGAGTTAATTAAAGCTGAATTTTGTTCTTTGAACGATATTCATAAATATCGCTCGATTATTTGTAGATTATTTGTATGTTTTTCGTTAACATTCATAATACTCCATTCATTTATATAACTTTTCATCAAAATACTTGCACCATTCATTTTATAATAAACTTTCTTTTTTTACTATTCACAAAGAATTTATTCAAAATTAGAAATTATATCACGATAATACTATGTGGTAAAATTTTTTTAATAACTTTTTTATTGTCATATTATCATTATTATTACTGCTAGTTTTTAGTTGCTAATTATTACAGTTCAATAGATCAGTCAGTTGATTACTTATCGAAAATTTTAGAATATAATTATGGTTCACTATTCAGAATCAGTAAAAAAAATTCAAGAATCAATGAATTATTGATTTATTCATCAGATAAAAAAGTAAAAATCTTTTTGAGAAGAAAAAATGAAGAGGAAATATTTGCAAAAAGAAGAGAAAAAGAGACAAAATTGAAGAGCGAAACTGTCATTAATAATCTTCTTCACCCGTTTTATGTTTCCTTATCTGACGACACGTCATCGTCATAAATTAATTTATTATCTCATTTATATTATTAATCATAGTTGTGATTGATGCTTTATTTTTATATCTATATTTCGGTCGTATCATAATCATATTTATATTTCAGAAAATAATAATCATAATACAATGGAATCAGGCAAATGTGCGAATACATTGAATGGATGTACGCGCAACAGTACTGATAGTAATAATTTATTAATCGATATGGCGGTTACAGGAGGAGTACAAGCATTGATATCATTACAGCGTACCGATAGCGCCTTAAGTAGTGAATCGATAGCATCATCTCAGGTAAAATATTTATTTTAATTTTTCAATTTGGAATTTACACAGTTTATTTTAAAGTTAAGTTTGCTTCATCAATTATTCAGTTCATAAATGAATTTATTTATTATTATACAATTTATCTATCGAAACGATTTGATCTTTTGAAAATTATTTCATCGATAAATTATAAATGAAAGTTTTTCCTATTTTCTTTATCTACAGCTTTTCAACCCAATAATTTCAAAGATCTACGAATTATTATTTTGTGAACATGAACAGATTGAAGTTGTTTCAATATCATATCTTCCTAAATAAGTCCCATTATTTATATGGATATACCCAAGTTTTATGTAACATTGCTGCCTGTGGTGTAAGTTAAAAAGAAAAATGTGTTGACAATAGCTAATGATAGGTGAAAAAACGGTAACGATAAATACCATTGATATCTCACGACTATGATTACAAAATTGTAGTTAATTGTAAACGATTAATATGTCTTTTATTAATCTAAATTTTTTAACAACGTCATCATCATCACCGTTATCATCGCTATTATATATTTTTTTACGCATGTTGTTATTAGTTCAATTTCGTTTTTTCCTTCTTTTTATTACCTGTGCAGCTATTGATGATTCTGTTATACTTAATTTATAACGACATATCGGTCTCTTTGAGGTTATATTTTTGAATGAAATTATTATCTCATCATTAAAATTATTAGAGTTAGAATAATTTAACATGAAAGCTATAATTACAGAATTTTATAAATATAATAGAAATGGAAAAAAAATTATTCCTGGAGATTTTTTGGATTATTTCATTTCCATTTTTTTTGCTTATCATTTATATATTCAGACGTCGACTAAATCCCCAAATTCAACATCAAGTCGGCATGTTCATCTGAGTGAAACTATATCTCCCTCTAATCATCATAATCATCATCAACACCATCATCAATCTCAATCTCAAACAAGCGCTTCCAAGCAGCATTTGAAGAAATCTGGTGGTAGTAATAGTAGTGGTAGTAATGTTGCAAGAAATTCACCAGTATCGTCGTTACTTCAAATGGATGGATCCGTGGGTATCATTGGTGGTATGCAACATGGAACAACAATAACAGGAGGTGGGAATAATGATAACCCAGGTAGTGGACTTAATAATACACAATCACGTAAATCTGTTGTCATTGCCAAGGAACAACAACAACAAAATGCTAATAAAAAGAAGCAATTAAATGGGAAAGAAATTGAGGAGCTTGCGGCTGGCCTAAGAAAATTGAATTTAACAAAGGAGACTTCTCTTATCGAACAATTTATTACAAGTAAAAATTTCACTTTTTTTAATTTCTTCATTTTATCTCTTTTATTTTTTTTCTGACTTCTCCATATCTTTCTTTTTCATTTTCTTTACAAACGATTTATTCGTCAATTAAATTCGATAATTATTTATATATATGTGACATAATTTTAATTCATATCTATAAATTTACTCATAAATATTTATATGTTATTTTTAGTATTAATTGTTCAATGAATTTAAAATAAAACAATCTTTATAATACAGATGACATTAAGCTTTCTTGCATTTATAGCAATAATGAATCATGAAGAAATTTACTATGAAGGGATGGTTTGGTTATGTGATAAATACTGTAGCTAAAAATAGTTTCGATAAGTTCTCGACAACACGTGTATGGCATGTGCCACGTTTATAAGGCATGCAAGAAATCATCTTGACATGCATTTAATAAACCATCCATGCCATTGTATTTTTGATATGGATTTTGTACCTGAATTAATTAATTTACATCTTTTAATTAATTAGTGTTTGAAGGAATTATTATTGCTTAATTATAGACCATTGTATATTCTTTAAGGTAATTTTGAAGATGATGAAGTAGGAGGTGCGGTAGGACAGATGCTCGTACATTTCTCTATCGAAGAGAATCGGCAAGCTGGCAAAGCTGTAGCACGTATCGCTGCACAGCTGCTCAATTTTGATAGCGCAACCGTTTTTCATCAGGTTAAAAACTTGTCTCAGATATCAGAGATCATTTCGGTCTCTTTTTTCCTTGATTTCTTCTTAATCAATTAACTTTGTCCGAATTTACTGATTCCAAAAATCACATCCAGTAATATCTTATAAATTTTATTTTAATGAACTTTGAAATTCCAAAATATTATGGTTATTTTAAATTTGAAAACATTCGAGTTTATGTTATTCCAAATTTTGAAGCAATGAATATGATATCATTCATTACGAAATCATTTTAAATGTCGAAATGTTTAAGATCACTTATCTCCTCTAGATTTTTATGTATTGTTTTTGCTAACAAAGTTCATATTTTAATTTAATTAGATGAAATTTATTTTAATCTCTTATATTATTACTCATCTATTTTTCTGTCATATATTTACATAATAGTCTATATATTATTTTTCAACAACATGCTGGTTATTATTTTTTTAATTCGTTAAAATATTTAAAAATTATTGAAATTGTTTTAAAAAAATTGCAGGGTATTGCAGTTGCATTAATGCACTACTTTGAATGCAGGGATCGTTTACGTATCGATCATTTTCGGGTTTGGATTACTTTCCTCAATTTTGTTTCCGATTTGTATGCTGGTGTTGGCTACATTTATGAAGGTTTTCCATTTAGTTAAATTTATTAGAAATCTAAATCTGCGTAAAGCAATGAAATGATTTGCTAATATTGCTATATGCTAACGTTATTCATTTTAACGCAATAGAAAAATAAAAATTGAAAAGATTTTTTTTTCATGTTTGATTCATTGATTTTTTATTTATTTTTTTTTTTATAAAATTTCCTGAAATTTTTGAAATCAATGAATCGAAGTATCATATAAAGAACTTTATTTTTCTAGATTGTTTCAATAATTGCTAGTTAGATTATCGGTTTGCTGGTGTAATAGTTTATTTTCCTTTATTCCTTTATTCAAAAGATTGTAAAGTTGTAAAAAATTTAAGACGGAAAATGAGAAAGGAGAAAAACAAAAAACAGTAAATAATATCATTTAATTAAATGAAAAATTTTTTCTTTCCATAAATTATTTATTTTCATATGTATTGGACCATGTAGTTTTTTGCATTTGCTTTGAATTTCATTTTAAATTTTATGAAATTCAAAATTAAAAATAGTTTGAAAATTAGTTTCAATAAAAGTTTGAGTTACTTTTCGTTACTATTTAATTTTAATTTAACTTTAGTGTGTTAATATTCTTTTGCAGGAGAACTTGTCAATCTTGTTTTTCGCATTTTTCGTTATTTGCTCAAAGCCCCTATTCTCGATACACTAAAAATTGAAGAGGTTTATATAAATATTTTTCATTTTCATATAATACATATTATGATAGCAGAATTTGACTTTTAAAACTTTATGAATTTCAAAATTTTAGTTCATTTACGGAAAAGTAATTCGAATATATTGCTTGACATAATACGATATTTAAAAATGAGGAAAAAGTGAAACGAAATGAATGGAAAATTCAATTACTGGGAAAATTTTGAGGATTGAAAATTTTATGTTTGAACTAGATAATGGAAGAATTTCTTCCTCTTCTAATCCAATTTGCTTGTTTTTTTTTAAATAAATAAAAAAATTGATGGGATTTAAACAAGAAAAACAAAAATAAACCAAATTTAGAAGTAAAATTTGAATCAAAGTTGAATAATCTTGAAAACAAAATTTATTTTTTTAAACTTGTGCTAATTACATTTGATTTCACGTGAAGGAAACTTGACTGTTTTTAAAACATTATTAGGCAAATATGCGATGAATCTTGTAAATAATTATTTGTCAGAACATTCGGATTTTTCAATCAATTCTTCATTCGAGCGAAGTTCACAAGAAGAGAAAAGAGAATTTGTAAGGTACCTTGAATGAATACGTAGAGAGAAGGAATATTACAATTTAAACTAAAGAGAATTTAAAAATGGTTAATTTGAATTTACTGATTTTTGATTATAATTGTTTTTTACAGTTGGAATGTTTAATTGGTTGTTTGCTCAGCGCTGGCTATGATCTCGAACGACAGTGTCCTGAGCAATTAGCTGTTTTGAAAGATCTCATCCGAGATGCTTTTATCGAGGTATATTTTTTAATTCTAGCTAATGATATTTGTAATTAGTTAATTCATTAATACTATTTCCAGAAGCCACTAGAAAAAATTGAAATTAATAGCTATAATAATCGGATTAATGATTACCTAGGAATATTTTTAATGCACTTGAAATATTTGTACAATTTATGATTTAAATGGAAAGATATTTATATAAACGGTAATTTTTCATGAATATTTTTACTGCCCGGTAATTTTATTTTTCATGTAATCACATTATAGGTACAAGAACCTTGGGCACGTAAAATGATTCTTTTATTAATGGAATTGGGAGCAAGTGGATGGAAACTTCCAGCTGAAGCAAATGAATATTATTTCCAACATACCAGTTCATAAGGGAAGTATAAAGTTGCCATTTGTATATGTTTTGAATAACTTATAATAACTTTGCATCATCTCAGTATGAAGAAGCATTAATTAATGTATTATCGTTTTATATATTTTTCTTGTTTGGTTTTTTATCCTTATAAATGGTGATAATTCATGAGAAATCATATTTGTATTCTTATGAATATGATTTTCCTTTGATAAGTTCAAATTATAATTTCACTTTTGTCGTGTTATTAATTAGATAAAAAAGAGTTAAATTTTGCGGCTCAAATTATTGTTAATTTTACGTGCCTTATTATTTGTGCTGTATATAATATAAGTGGACAAGTAACGCATTCAAGATAGAGATTAAGTTGATGAGTTAAGTTTATTAAGAATAATAAATGATAGAATTGAGATAATGTCAAAATTTAAGATATTTTATGAAGAGATACGTTGCTATCACAGTGTTTTCGTGCGAGTAAATTGTGATGAAAATAAGGAATGTAACAGTTTAATAGTGTTAATATCATATCTCGTTCTATAATGTGCATATTCTACTAGATAGTCGTTTAATGATTGCTATTTTGTTTTATTTGTAATAGTAATCTTTTGTTACATTTAAAACAATAATTTAAAATTTCAAGCACACAAAAAGCAAACTTTTCATTCTTTATTCTCTTCTTTATCATCTTTTTTTAAATTTTTCTTTGGCGATATTTTTGACGAATGGAATATATTTTTTCTTCAATGATTTTCAATTTTGAGGATAGCAATTATTTTTTTTGTTGCCATATAGTGCTTTTGATTCTAAAAGTAGCCTTCAAAAGCTGGCAAGTTTAAATTTAATGCCTTTAATTACTTTAATTACGAAACTAAAGTTAAATCTATTGATTACTTAGGTAAATCGTTGATATATATCCGATTTTCTCCAGCATGCTTCCTCTCTTGAAAAGAAGATATATTGCAGTTATCGAACTGAGATTTAAACTGAAGTTATGAAGAAAGAAAAATTAATTTCATGAATTTTATTATAATTGTGGTGCTATCAGATTATTGCATCCGTGCCTTATTATTATTTATCCTTTTTTTTTATTTTCATTGTCATTATCATTGTGATATAAAGATTTGGCTAATTTTTCTACTTAATTCAAAGAAAATGTATTCATTGCACTTTTGCACGCCATATGTTACGATATAATATCTGATATTTCGGAAAAGAATTAGTAAATTCGGGAATCAGTCAATATCTTAAGAACAGTAAATTATGTATTCTAACTTTGTGCAATGTTTTATAATTATCTTTCGGAATCACTAATACAGACTTAGAGACTAATCTTATAAAGATGAGAGTTTGCTAGTGAGCTGGAAACCGATGGTTAAATCCGAAAACTGAAAATTTTGTGTTTACTGATAATCCGTTGCAGAAGAGTTTTGTGCAACGGATGCTCAACGGGAGTGTAGAATTTAAACGGAAATTTAGAGAATTGGAAGGGAATGTAACGTTGTATTAATTATTTATTATTATTGTTAATTATTATTTATTAAAACTGCTTACTTGACATTCAACTAAAATTCACCTTTTTTGGATTGGTTGAGAATATGGACGATAAAACTATGAATCTTGGAAAGCGTAAAGTATTTAGTGTTGTTGACGCAAATATGAAAAGTAAGTCCTTACGTTCATGTTATAGTCATAGTAGTATTAAATAAGTTTCATTCAGATATGCTTTGTTCTTAATAAATGTTATGTTTCTGATTGTGCTTATTTTTTGCAATATAAAATATGCATTCTTTGATGTATTCTTTAGCTATACAAAGTATGTTTCTGGTTTTTAATACGGTTCTGGCAGTACGATCTACATTTCCGATTTTATTGTGCTCTTGTCAGCATTAAGTAAGTTCAGGTGTATTAAATATATCTGGAAATAGGAAAATTTCCTATAATAAAGGCTTTTCCACTTCCTTATCAAGGAACACTGTCGGGATCAGATTTTTGCAATAATATCTGTGAAAAGTTGCATCTTTTCATATGCAAAAATGGAATGAATTTCAATCCCTCTGAGATCTTTATAATTATTTACTCTCAGAAGAAGCTATTAGCTCAAATTATTTTGCTGAAATCAACTCATATATTTTGTAGGATTTTCATGCGTTATATGTACGGATATGGCAATTCCGGTTGCATGTTATTGTCATTTTATCTCAAAAAGTTATAGTGTACAAATGAAAAAGCATGATGTTAACTGAATCCCGAAATAGAATGCAGTTGCTTCGCTGATCTTTTCACAAGGGATCAAAATAGATAACATTCAAAAAAGGAAAGATTGTAAATGCTTTAACCTACAACATAAGAGATACAGTACAAATTAATTTTAACGTAAATACCGCAGATTATGATCGTTATGTAAAATTATTGTAACTCTAAAAAGCATTTGTGGTTTTAAAATGATGTGTGAGAGAACTGAGTAATGAATTTACATGACATAACATTGTACTAAGAGATTTCCCTCTTCCTTACTATCTATATGAATCACTTCATTTTCATTAAATATTAAACTGTATTAAGCAGAAAATTAATTTAATTGACGAAGTTCAAATTTTTTGTAAAAAATTTTAGAAGACTTTAAATTTATTAAAATATAGTAAGAAAATCATTTTTGTGTTTGGTACCGCAGAAACGGTTGTGGCTTATTTGTCTTAACAAATAGCTATCTAAGTTAAAGGTATTATTTTCAATTCTGGTTGAACTGTCCAGTCCTATTTTGCCTTTTCTAAAAATGTCAGGAAATTATGATTTAGCAAAGAACTTTGATTCGGTGTCGGACGTCCTTTTTTCAGAAGTGTGACCAATTAAAAGATATTCGAATAGATGGCGTGAAAGGTTAATAAAACAGAAAAGCAAAGGAGAGAAAGTGCAAAATAGGGTTTTTTAGGAAGTTAATCATCCATCAGATTGTGTCTGTTATACGGATATGTCTTTATCTAGAGTGAGTATAGTTTAAGAGAAAGTATGGTGGTTAGTCACTAAAAGCTGTAAAATAAAGAAATGAGATGTGTAAATTTTGTAATATTGAATTTTTCGGGGAATTTCATCGTCCATAATAGGTTAATTTTTTTACAAAAAGTATTTATTCGTCCCTGAAAAGCTATTGTCGCGAATGCAGTTAAAATACCTTTTTTAATTCTCTTTCAGTTATCCAAAATATTCTGTTGCTAAACTTGAAATTGAAAATTTTTCAAATAAAATATAAATAATTCATTTGAAAAAGCAAATATTTCGAATAATTTTTTGTGCAATTTTTGTTGTCTTTTTTTTTTTTGAAATACCCATATTTAGTTAGCATACGTTAGTTTTAAATTAATTTTCCGTAGTTGTTTTAGGAAAAATGCTTCAATCTCAGAAATTGGAGCATCAAAACTATGAAACGTTTAATAAAGCGTATCTTAAGTCAAAACAACTTGTAACGGAAGGAGTTTCGATAGATGAAATGTCCAGTAATAATGGTAAGAAATTTTCTATATTGTTACATCATTTAGTTTTCATTTATTTGAAAAGTTTTCTTCCTTTTAAATTTTCTATCACTAAAACTATGCTGTCTAACAAGAGATTGCATTAGCCTAGTCAATTACGAATAAGGCAGATATCAAAATGGCTGATGAACATAATATTTTTACCTGAAGTAGCTAAGAGACGTGGTTTGAAATTTATTTTTTCCTAATTTACATAATTACAAAACTATTCTATGTCGAGAATTGTGGGTTTTACGAATTTTATGTGTAAAGATTATTTAATATAATACCACGAATGCGATGATGCAGTCGTATTCATTAATTTTTCTGAATGAAATAAATCTAAATTTAAATTCTTTCAGATGAACAAAGGAAACGGCTAGCGATGGAGAAATACCGTATGGGTATCGAATATTTTGAGAAGGCTTTGAAAATATCGCCAAGCAGAGTACATCGCGAAAAACGAGGTGAGGTTGAGTCACATCGTGAAGCAATGAAACGAAATCTAGAAGCAACAAAGGGAAGACTCAGTGATCTGGGTAGGTTAATGTTGTCATCGTTTATGATTAGTTGTTCACATGTATATATATGAATTAAAACTCATTTAGGCTACTCCATACTTTTTTAATTTCGACATAAAATGTTTACATATTCGCTTCCGCTCCTAAGCCTTATCGATGGTATTGAATAATTTTTTTATCCTTCTATTGCTTAGACATTTATTGTCATTTCAAATCTAATCTACTGTTGTGGAGTTTTAAAATTTAGTTAATTTGTGGCATACTTCGATGTTGGTGCATATAATTTTATTAATAATTGAAAATTTGTATCTCCCCTTCAGAAAAAATGTTCTCGTCTACACAAAATCGAAATTTACAACATAGGCCGATTCAGTTTGTTCCACCTTCAGTTAGCAAGACTCAAATGATCCAACCATCCGGTAGGACCATCAGTTCCGAAAAGAAGAACATCGATTATTTTGTGAGTTTTTCATAATTCGTTTGAAAAGGATTGTTGAAAAGAAATAAAGGGGAGAAGGTTGGAAAGGAAAGACGAGTAGTACAGCTCAATTGGCAAGGTGTACAGTTCAATCTTAAATTTTATCCAAATTGCAAAGAATTCCTTTAATTTAATCAAGATCTGAAAGATCGATTTTATAATAAGGGAAAAGTAGTAAATGTAGTTTATTGCACTAATTATTTGTTTCATGTATAGATGAGAAAAAGAGAAGTGAGTTTATAATATACCGGGAATACTTGCATCAAAGATTTAGAATTTTCAATAAAATGATGATTCCGCTATGTATTGAAAATTAACTTTCATAGAAATTTCTTCTTTTTTTCATTCTATTGTTGTCATTTATTGCAATCTCATCTTATTCAGTGATTTGAAGTGCTCAAGTTGAAAAGTTTTCCTCATTAAAACTTCACTTTGGTTTCCAGAATGCTCGTACTCGGAACAATCTTCTAAAGGGTGTCGATGACAAATTTGGTGGACCGTTGCTGAATGAAATTTTGATTCAAGATGACGTGAAGATGAGCGACATTGTAGGTGCTGAAACAGCTAAACAAGCTTTAGAAGAAACGGTTATCTTTCCAACTGTTAATCCATCCTTATTTTCTGGTCTTCGTCAACCTGCGCAGGGAATTTTGTTATTTGGTCCACCGGGAAACGGTAAAACATTATTGGTATGTTTTTTCTAACGCGATTTTTAATTTCTTTATCTCTAAAATATGGAAACGCTGGTTAGTGTGTACATATTTCAGATCAATATGTTACGATGTAACTATGTGTTGGAATTTCTGAAATTTTTTGGTTTGATGACCTTCAGATTTTAGGCTCGTGCTGTAGCTTCAGAATGTGGTTCAACGATGTTCTTGAATATTTCGGCAGCTTCACTAACTTCGAAATGGGTTGGTGATGCTGAAAAAATTGTTCGTGCTTTATTTCAAATTGCTCGTAATGGGCAGCCAACAATCATATTTATTGATGAAATTGATTCTATTCTGTGTGAGCGCAATGAAAAAGAAACTGAGGTTTGTTCATCAGTTTCATTAGTATTGCTATAAGTTTTGGATACATTAACTTGATTATTTTTATACGCGATGCAGGATGCACTATCCTGGAATTCCACTTTATCATTTTCAATTTTGAAATCATCGGAATAACTGCTAAATTTTAGGTTTCAAGACGTATGAAGACGGAATTTCTAATTCAAATGGATGGTATGTTATCGTCAAAAGACGATCGTTTACTGGTGATTGGTGCAACGAATCGTCCGGAGGAACTTGATTCAGCCATTCTACGCCGATTTCCGAAACGAATTCTTATCGATGTGCCAAATGCAGTAGCACGGCTTAAACTGATCATATTATTGCTCGAGAAAACGAAAACTTCTTTTGATTTGGATCCTGCTCAAAGACAGTAAGTCTCCGAGGCTATATTTTAATTAAAATAATTTATTAATTTTATTAATCTTAAATTACTCCTTATCTAAATACTTCCCATTTATATCAACTAATCAGGTTCTTATTGTGTCATTCTTGGAGATAACTCTTGATGTATTTATTCTTATTCTTTTCACCATCTTTGCCATGATCGATAATAAATTTGGCCATTTATATCATGATTCCTTTAGATGGTGAAGTAATATGAAGTGTTTGTTTTTGCTGATGCTTTTTTTTTGTTTTACATTTTTTATGAGCAGTGCGTTTATTTGGAATTGCATTATTTGTGCCAGAATTATAAAATTGCTGCGGATATTGAAAAACAATATAGACTGGAAGTCATATTACTTCCAACTATTTTGAAACATTATGAATAGAACAAATACCGAATTTTATCTTTACAGTTGTTAGTATATCCTATGTTGAATTTTCAGAATTTTATCGGAACGGACGCATGGATACTCCAATTCGGATCTCGTTGCACTTTGTCGTGAAGCAGCAATGGTACCAATTCGTGATCTGCCTCGTAAAGATATAAAGAATTTGGCCAGTGCGGAAATTCGCCCTATAACACTGCATGATTTTGAAATCGCAATGAAAGCTATCAAACCCTCGACAAATGAGCGAATGTTGCAGAAGTTACGAAAGTATGCGGCGACGGCTGGACAATGCGATTGAAGTGTTATTTATATAAGAATAGACACGCAGTTTATTGACCTTTCCTGTTTTGCAGATATTTCTGAATTTTATACCATATTTTGTTGAGCCTTCGGGTTTTTGTAGCAAGCATATGCTATGAGACTGATTTATATCCTGTTTATTAACTTGTCAATTTCTGCTTATTCAGATACTTTTAATTAAATGAGACAGCTAACGAACTGGAAACAATTTTCGTTATAATCCTATTTTTTGGATTTAAGCTTGCGCAACCACTTGGATGCTCATCAGTCAACTGAGCTGAATGTCATACTTAGTAAGAGATGTAAGTGCTGCTGCATTTAAAAGGGGAAGAATGGAAATTATGAAAGCACTTCACTAGTTACATCTGTTTGCTTGCATAATCTCCAATGCCAAAAAAGTGGGTCTCATCAAATGATATTTTGTTAGGAAAATTTTTAGTGCACTTGGATTCGAAAGATACTGTGATTTGTTCATATAGATATTTGATAAATTACTTGTGAAATCATATTGATATTATTTTATTATTTACTACGTTTCTTTCTTCACATACAATTTTTCGTTGAAATCACTAGTGACAACTTAGAAGCATTTCCATAAGAAATAATTCCACAAACCTAACGAAACTCCGTTACACATAACAATTAACTGATGAACAATATCAAAAACACACATCCATCACTTCTTAGTGACAATTTCATACTAGGTGATATATCCTTAATTTCTTCTTTACTCGGCTGCAATTAGAGAACGTTCCACAAAGGCTCCGCTTTGATAATAATTTGGACCAACTGTTTTTTAAGGCAGCATTTCATTTTTCAACGACATTATATCCTAGAATAAATACTATTTTCTTTAATATTGCAGTTTTACTTTTATCTCTTGTAATAAACGTTTTGTTTTGTTTTAAAAATTTCTGAATGGAGGAATTCGTACTTGAAATAGATTTGCAAAGGATGAAAAAATGATTTATTAAAATGAGAAAACAAAGCTTACATGTCCTTCATTTCAATTTTAATGTCATCTGGTGCCAGGGCTATGCTTTCGTTTATTTCCCGGACGAGGTTTTTCACCCCATTCAATATCATTGATATGCTTTAACAACTCTTCCTTGCTCATTGTCCACTCGCTCTATAACGAATTCATATTTAATTCCGAAGTTTCTACTCAGATGAATTTATAAATTGCAAATATCAAATATGCTGTTAATTGTATGTAACAGAAAAGAATTTGAGACACCTACGTTCATTCCCAAATATAGAATTTTCAACATGAATCATGACACCAAAAATTGCATGTGTCAATGCAGAAATATTAATGTCAAAATATGTGATGAATAAAACCGACTAATTTCTAACAAATATAGTAAATACAGAAAAGAACAAACATACCTCGATCCATATTTTAAAAAGATGGTCAAGGATCTGTTTAATATGTGATCCAGGTGAGATATTATTTCGCATTAAATCCATTCCGCCGACAGGGAATATTGGCGTTGTCCAAACATTTAACTCGTTGATCAGCTCATCATCAACCATCACATATTTTGCTAATTCGATCACTTTTTCTCGGGATGTTTGGACTTTCTTTCCTGCAATCAAGATGAAAATCATATCCTTATTCGATAAATTTTATTTAATTTATCTTAAAGCTCATAAATCATGGAATGAGAGAAAAAATCACTTGTAAACTTATGCAAACGTTCTTCGCTCAATAAGATATTTTTGAAAAATAAAGTTGAATTAACATTCCTTTTAGCCTCATCACGATGTTCCAAAATAAATTCGGCTAACGTTTTTTCGGCGTGCGACAATTTGCACCTGCAAGAAATTTGCATCTGCTGCAAACTTACTCACTTGAGCGACTAATATGTTCTACCTTCGAAGTGATAAATGTGTGACCATTTATGAATGAAAATTACAAAACTTCGTAATTTTTGTAGTTTAAATTTTATGATTTGTAATTTTTTTTGTAGTTTTCGCAAAATTTATCAGCTTGATTAAGTCAGAATGCACTTATCCAATGTATTATATATCAGTGTTGACATAAACTATTGAAAACTTACACAAATCTTACATATCACTCTAATATTTTATTTCCGGTTTATTCCAATAAAAAATTACATTAGCATTTCAATATCGTTATTTTTATGAAACGATAATTTTTTAGAACATGCTGGCGATATTATCAGATATGAATGCAAAAATAGCAATTCAATTTTGGCAACTTTTGAGCTTGAACTTAATTTCAGCAACAAATTTCGAATTAATCGTTTTGGCCTACAATAATTTTTGGTATTTGATTTCTACGAAAATAAAAATTTCCGAAATTATTTTAGGAAAACCTTTTGTGAAATTCTTCAATTTGTTCCGTTTCAGTGAACAATGACGATAATAAAGTCATAGCTTCTACTTTTGGATAATAACGCTTGTGTAAATCGCAGAAGTATGCTGTGTCGGCATTTACCGGAAGCCCTAACGGGGAAGCTAGATTACACTGTTTTAGCATCGTTGTCATTACTGCACCACCCAGACGGCCAACACAAATTTTCTTCAATTCCATCCAAATTCGTTCACCACTTATATTCTTAAAAATGTTAGTAAGGATAAATAACCTTGAAAAATCTTGAATATGAATCACTGGATTATCCTATTCAAATCTTCGATTCAAATAGATAGAGAAGGTAAGTATAATTGTTTACAATGGGGGAAGGAGGGGTTAAAATAGCTGCCTACGATTGGTGACCATTATTAACAGAGTCAAAATATGGTTCTAAAAGTTTTAAATACTGTAAAAGTGGTCATTGGCTTACGATTTAACGATACTTCAATTTGAACTAACTTTCAAGTTATCTCCATTTGAAATGATAGCATCCAATGTTGATTTTTCATGTGCTTCACTGTCTAGCGTTAGTCGACCAAAAAAACGGAAATATCGCAATATTCTTAAATAATCTTCCTAGAAAAAGGCTATGATAATGCAATAGCATAATCGAATAATCGGACTAAAGATTTAGAAGGACGAGATTAAAATTTTGATTTAGCAGAAGATAAAAAAGATCAATTTAAAGATTGCTGAAAACCTGAATCCTTTGATTTGCATCGCCTACGAAAACAATTCGCCGTTTTTCCAAATCTTTTACTCCACCGAAATAATCAATAACAGTGCCATCCAAATCTAAAAAAAATAATATTCTCCGAATGAAATTTCGAAAAATCATGGATTTTAAATTAATGGAAAACTTGGAAGAAACAACAGAAGCAATTTGAACTTTTTCTTTGAACTAAATTCGCATAGCAATAAAAGATTTCAGAGAGAAAATAATTAACTTACCTAAGAAAAGCGAATTAACCGTTAGGTCACGTCTATTCGCATCGAGCTGCCAACTGGTTGTGAATTTAATCTTTGCTCGACGTCCATCACAAACAATATCAACCCTGAAATAAGTGTGGTAAGCAATTTATATATGGTAATAAAGCCTAATTTGCCAACTGATAAAAGTAATATTATAACCAACTGAATCTAAATCAAAAATCTCTTGAACAACGAGAAAGATCAATAAAATAGTTTGTTTTCATTAAAATAAGACATTAATGGATATGTTCACATGACGGCTATTATTAGGATGAGCAATGCTAAACATTAATTAATCATTCAATATCAAGAATTTACAAACCTTAAGGTTGTAATTTCAAAATTTTCCTTGTCATCGATACGACAAGTGACTGTTCCATGTTCTTCACCATTTTTATTTAACATTCGGATACCTTCTCGAACAAATAATTCCTAAAGCAATAATTCTATTTAAAGTCAGATTATTTGAATAAAATTACAAAATTTGATGTAACACCAGATAAAAGAACGTCTTGAAATCTTATGTGACATAACCTTTTTTTATATTTCACATATTTTCAATCACTAATTTATAAATTCCAAATCCATTATTACTGACTTCATAAACTAACGAATTTTTTCGCTCTTTAATCATACCAAATACCATGAAGTTGCCTTACTTTTTTTGAAATATCATTTTATGGAATTGCTAATAACAAAAACACCGAAAAAATATAGTCATTTTAATTGGCATCACTAATTACATAAAAAAAACTGACCTTCATTTCATCTGGTGTTGCATTTGTAGCAAAATCAACATCGGACGGTTTTATGCCCATTAATAGATCACGGACTGCACCACCAGCCATGCTAAGAAAAGAGAGAAAATTAGAAAAAAAGAAGAATAAATGATGCAGCATGAAATTTCAAAATACAAAAAGGGAAAATAATATGAATGAACGAAGTTATATATTATATTCCTTTCTTTGACAAATTACACGATGAAATTAATCCCTGCCAAATACGTTTAAATTAGTATAAATAACTGTTATTAAATATACTCTTACTATCATTGCTGCAATTAACACTCAATACTAAATGCAGATAAAACAAAAATAAATGTAATATCCGAACAACTTGTAGAATAATATACTTTGACTATCTCTCTTAAAGATGATAATATAAAGGAGAGTGAGAATATGTAAAAAAGATGAAAAGATGTTTTAATACAGAAACATCATAATTTAAACATGAAATAATACTTACCGCAACTGAAAATTATTTTTCTTGAAAAGATCATTAAGTTTCACAAGTTCGGGTGTAAAAAGTGCCCTAAATTGGGCCGTATCAATTTTCTGGATGATCGGTGTAATAGGTTCAGAAATCATCCTTGGGACGACAACTCGCTTGCCATTGATATTTCGAATTTGTAATAACAAATATCTTAAGTAGTGCGTTCTCATTAACATTAAATCTCATCGCATATGAATTCTGATAGCTGATCTATTTCTGGAAAAGAATGGTTTGGATATACGATGACAAAACGTGTTCACTTTATCAGCGTTCTCAGCATCTTAAATACGATTTCCAAAGCCTACTGTTGGGTTAAGATAAACGATGTATCACAACAACAAAAATGAAATCAGAAAATTTTTGTGTCCTTTGTGGTAGCATTGCATTGGTCAGTCGTTAAAAGGCAAACTTTTAAAATTTGAAGCGGAGCATATCATCAAAGTTTGCAAGGGACTTCAATGGTTATAATGCTCAACAATCAAATGTTGCATATCTCATTCGTTAATTAAACAGTTTTCCCGTGACTACAAATTGAAAAAGATGAAACAATCTTACTAGGGTCGATGAAACAAATTACAATAGAAAATAAGAATTTAGATCTATCTGATTAACTTTGATGAATTATATAAAAAAACAATTTATTCAACATCAATAATGGGAAGGAAAGATTCAAACAACTATGAAAAAACTTGAATTTCAAAATATTTCATACATGTAAGCATGAACTGTAACTTAAAATTCACATTCATTCTTATGTTCTTGCAATAAAAATCTTACCACAAAGAAGATAGAAAGTTTTGCATAATTTAATAAAACCTACGATCAGAAAAAATGTAATATAAGAAACCAACTTTCTGTGATGTGAGATAAAATTCAAATACATCAGAAAAAAGCTAACCAAAGGTGAATTCCTTAGTAAGAACATATGGAGCGGGCAATATGAGCCACAATTTTGACAAGTTGCAAACCATGATGAAGGCAACTATCAGATAAGTAATTTTGAATGCCTTCAGTATTATATAATTTTACAAATAGCGGAAATAGACAATACAGCTACATTTAATCAAAATTCCAAAATAGATCAAGCAGAAACACTCACCTAAATATCGCTGGAAATATCATTGTAAATATGAATAGAAAAAGACAAAAAAAAACAAGGAACCCGAACGCCAAATAACTGAGCAAGAAATATCAATAAATATAGTCTTGCAGACTAAATATGACTATTTCTGTCATTTTTAAGTGCACCAAATGACTCCATAAACATTTTTCCGATTTGAACATCACAGTAAGAAATGATTTAACACTTGCAACCGGATTCAGCGACATATCAAGAGAGAATGAAGACTTTGTCAGGTAGATCGCTTACTAACAAAATGATATACAGCGTAAATTCCGATTCCCAGCGCTGCGATACCAACCGAAACAGCCAATACTTCGTTAAATACAGATGTGCTGAAATTAAAATTTCATAAGAAAATAAAATAAGAGAAAAAATAAAAAATAAGAAAAAACATTTTTTTTAAATTAAGAAACATAAGTTGAAAGAAAATTATTTTGTGTAGAGTTTTAGAATCCTACTTTGAAGGATCCAACAATCTATACGGCTTTTTAGGTGTGACTGGAATATCATCTATAACAGGACTTGAATGACTACACGCTGTTAAAGCATTTTCATCTTCGTAATCATAATTATCATCACCACGATCACCGTCCTTATTTAGTGAAGCAAATTCTTCGCTTCTCTCATTGATCGACCTTGCTGTTTCATCTTTTAATGCTGAAAAAACAAATCAAATTAAATACGAATTCCAAATACAAAATTTCAAAATTTTATCTTATTTAGTGCGCAAGATTTCTGAACATCCCAAACATCAAATTCTATATTTTTGCAAAACTTATAACATTTCAATATAAGTAACTCATTTTAAATTTTAGAAAATTACAAATTCCTTCATGAAATAATTAAATCAATTTAAAATTCAATAATTCCACTATTCAAAAAATTATTTTGGGGTGAATAAAAAAATTTAGATTGAATTTAGCGGTCAAATATCAAAAATCGCTTCAAAATTCTAACTGTTTAAATTTATAGAAATAAATTTCATGATCAAATCATCGGTTGTTTAATGGTAAATGAACATCCAACATTGAAAAATGACATAGTAGAATTTGAAAATAAGAATAAATTAAAAGTAACAACTAACGTGTAAATGGTGATGCTGTTGTAACTGAAATTTCTGACATTCGTTCATGTTCCATCGAATTTACTTCATGTCGACTTACTGGTTCACTTTTCTTTATGTGTTTCTCATTTGTATAATTATCATTTATTGAATTGGATGCCAAATAAACTTCTGCAATTTCTTAAATAGCTTTCCGTTGACAATCAAAATATGGAAAAAATAAATAAAATGAAACAGATTAAGGCATTCTATAAAAGGAATTAAAATTCGAGAAAAGCATCATTGTGCAAAGAAAAACGGAAATTTTATAAAAAATCTTTAATGATTCATTACTCAATTCGTAATAATTCGTTACTTTCATTAACTGATGACAATGCACCTTTTGTCCCCTTTTCAGCTAATTCTGGAACTGTTCGTGATACATATGTATTCGCAGACTTGGATGACATATTTGCAAATCCGTTGGGAGACAAACTCCTTTGGTCACTTCTTGATGATGATATTTCGTTAGAACTTACAAAACCCAAAAGTTCTGTTGGTTTCTGAAGCGAAATAAGGGAGCAATAATCCGTTATTTTTTTATTTAATTCTTTAGTAAATTATTCAAAACCCGAAAATAATGATTCAAAGAAGAAAAGGAGCGACAAATCGTTTATATTTTTTGTCAAGCTAGAAATAAAATAGATAAACCGTTAAAAATCGATATTAAAATTAGTCGAAGGTCCAATAGTCGAACAAAAATCAAATGAACCGCTAAGAAAAAGGATAATGATAATTAAAAATCATAGCTAAACGAATATTAAAAGAATTAAATTACTAAAATCAAACACGGAAGATTAGAAACGGCAAAAATAAAAGGCTAGAATGAAGTGCAAAATCAATTAATATTCTCGAGAACCGTGATGAATACAAACATCGATAAACTAAGGCTTGGAGAAACAAAACTCTTAAGACAAGATAATTTTGTAGAATACCTTCTCTTAAACGGAAGCTCGCCAGAGAAGACATAAAATGTTGAATATTTGCAGTTTTCCTTATAAGCGATCTTGAGATCAGATTCAAAATACCCTCTAGCACTATATATTAAAATCTGAAGAAAACTGGACACCCTCAAACATATCTTCAAAATACATTACTTCTATCCAAATAATCGAAATTCGACAATTTCATGTAATTGCATCATAAATTACTGAAATAAACAAATAAAAAATAAATTTCTAATAATATATTTACCTTACAACCAAATAAAAATAATTATGTATAGTAAAAAAGACTCAGCTGTGCTTCTAAAAGCTTATCGTCGAATATTTGAGGTATGAACCATGTCAAGTTCAACTGTTAGCAACGGATTTTGAAAACAGATAGCAGAACAACTACCGTCAGCAACTATCAACCTCCTTCTAACAACTGCTATTTGCCATGTAAAAAAATGAAAAACAGAACGAAGTAAAAATAATAAAACAGTACAAACTGAAATTAAGTCCTTTGAACATTTTAAGACAGATTTCCATTTCAAAAATTTAGAAAAGTTAACGAGTTAAGTTTTAGGTTAAAAAAGAATTAAGACTAAATCTTCTTCAGTTTTTTCTTTCTTATTGTTTGAAATGAATTGGTTTGAACGGATCATTTATTTGGTATCTCTGTCGCCCTATATTACCAGCAATATTGATATTTGTTGCAACATTTCAAAAAGTTTTGTATTGAACCAATTAAAAACGACTTTTTCCCTTTCGATGTTAATTTAATAAATCTTTATGTTAAGAAAAAGACTGAGTGCATCATGCAATATTCTGAATTCTAAACAGTCCCAATAGTCCCAATAAATACATTAAATTCAGCTGAAAAGCAATAATTTACTTCAAATAACATGTTGATTCCAAAAAAATTTCGAAATCGATTTTAAGACTAAATGTTATGTTATATATCTGGAACCAAAAAATGAGAACCTAAAGTGGGAAACCACAAATTTTAGTTCAGGAAGCTATGGAGATTTCTAGTACTCTGATAGCTAAGTCTAAAAATACTATAACTCAATTTCAGGAAATATCGCTAGATTTTCGAGATTCAAAAAAAACTTTATGTGCTTTATCAAATAATGCATAGCATTGCAAACGAACTAAACCTAGTTAAAATACTGAAATAAAGAAAAGAATTTGAGCATAGTGGCATTAGCAACAAAATGAAATAGCAAATACCTTTAAAGCATCGATTACAGTTTGTAAACTTAAGTCATATGAAATTCATTAACCATATTGTTGATTGATGACGGCAACCTACCAATAAAACTGGTCTCTCGCAGCCTCCTTCCTACTACCTTTACTATGAGTAAAGATTTTCGTGAAAGAATTAAAAAATGAAAAATGAGAAGAAATTCGAAAGCTATTCTAACAACATTTCTAGCAACAGTTCCTAGCATTATCGCTATACCATGTTGAAGAGAAATGCTTAACACAAGATATTACCGCTTGATATTACAATATATATTTGGATGTTACGAGCCGATTCTAAACAGATTTTTTCATTAACTTGTTAAGATTGAATAATTAGTCGACAAAAGAGGAAATAGAAAGCTCGATCTGAATAGATAAAATCTACAAAGTCCATATAAAAAATAAATCGTATTAAAAATTAGTAACCCAAGAAACTCTGGAGTATAATAAAATCTTACATTCAAAATTCGCGACTCAGCATCTTGTTCGATTATGAGAACTGCACTCTCCTTAATGTTGTGAAAAATTTGCACTGCGTCATCATGTGTTTTACCAGTAAGTAGTATACCATTCACCTACAATATATCACACTTTAAATTACAAAGTCGAGGAAACTGAAAAAAAATTTCCAGTTTCCTAAATTTGAAAATTACCGAAATGATACGATCGCCGATATTCAGCCTACCATCACGCGAAGCTGAAGCAGTACGTACCGATGAAACGAATATGCTAGGATCTCCAGGGATGTGTTCTCGATCGATACCGCCAACAATATTGAAGCCAAATTCTAGATTTCCCAGATTACTGGAGCTGTTTTTATAAATTGCAGCAAAAACTCTAACACGTGTAGAAAATCCTAACTTACGTAATGAAACTGAATATTATAAAATTACATCGTCCATCATTGAACTATAACCAACGTTGCAAGTCATTTTCAAAAACTGACACGGATTATGAAACGAAGTTTACTTTAAAGTATTAATAGTGAAAGAAAAAATTAGAATTTGAAAATCTAATATACCATTATTTTTTTTCTTCAGTTTTATTACTGTCGTTCTATCGCCATGTGATATGTGATCACTTTTTGCAACACGCTAAAAAGAATTATGAATATACAAACGTATTACCATCAAAGACAAGTAAACAACTCTATGTTTTATTGTCTCTTTCCCCGTTCTGATTAGCCTTCTTTTCAGTCCAATTACCGAATTATATCAACGCGTGAAAAAATGCAAACTGCAAGTAATAAAAATTTACTTCCTTTGGAAGCGTTCCATTAGCTAATTTCGAATGTTCCATGTGCAAAATTTCTTGATTTGGAATATTCTGGAAAGAGAAAAAATTACGCAAATATTCCATAAATCCATAAATTCTTGAAAAATTACGCTAACCAGATGCGTATACGACCATTTGACATGGATAGAATCAAGCTCATTATTATTTAGACTTAACGTACGATCACTTATAAAATGCATTATGGTTGAAACTATAATTCACGGGATCCTTCCCAGGATCAATATTCACACTGCTGGAAATTCCTTACTTCTAGAGGATGAACGGTGACGGTTGCAACCTAAACATCGAACTCACAATTTTGCCACTACCGAACTTCTCTATTGTATTATGATGAGCCTTGAAAATCAACATTGTTGTCCATTAATTTATAACTCTTCGAGAACGATTTATTCCACTCTTTCTTTCCAATAATGAAAATTTACACAGATCTTAGTTCTGTGTAACAATCGATTGATATCGATCAAAAATGAAAACAATTTGAAGATTTTAGTTTGATTAAAAAATAAAATCGAAAAATACCTTTCTTGACAATAATGTCCGTTGACTAAGCAACGAAAACGCACGTTTAGGGGTATTAGCCAGCGAGAAGTTCGAATCAATCTCCGAATCTAATAATGTCAGATTTGATCGATTACGCCTCAGTAACGGTTGTCTAAGGGCACCAAGTAACCGTTTGCTGAAACGTTTCAAGAATCGGTCGTTACGTGGCAAATCTGAAAAAATACTAAAGTTGATATTAGTCGCTAGTTTTTGCTTAACAGGTTATCATCAAATACAATAGGGCGCTGTAGAAACATATGAATTGTGACTCAATGTAAATAGGGAACTATGATATTTTTTCGATCAAAGAAAAATTCTTCCTGTAAATCTCTGCTGCATTGTTGCCGATCTACACTTAGAATGTTATCTTTCTGCTCTTGTTTTCTCTTCATCTAATTGAATGTTCGAACTTTCATCTACTTACTACCTTTCACACTTGTTATTGCTCCGAGAAAGGTTATATTTTTTGATAGATTTTCTCTCACTTTCCCACTAGTCCTACCTCAAAAACGCTACTTCCCACACTTCATTAATTCATTACACAGTACTTCACCATTATTAATGCATAATGCAACATTGTTTATACTTCTGAATCAATCTCTAAATCCCTCAAAACCTTCTCTACTGTGATATGGTTTTATCACGGCCCATGAAAATTGGTCCGCCTTCAAAGAAGGCAACATTCGAAGGGCGGAAGTTAGAGATATGGAAGGTCGCGGGATTGAAAGAGTTCAAGAAAGATGATGAGTCCTCTCTATCATACGATACTTCTCGCCACGGTATCAATTTCCGTCTTCCGGAAAACCTCTGTTCCTTTTCCTTCTCAGATGAAACATTACGGAAATATTATTTTATCTTCGATGTCAATATCGATTACAAATTCGATTCATCTTGAATTGCTCCCGCTACAAATTTTGATCTCATGTAAATTTTAACCTCGTTGATCAAGATAATCATAAAATTCTTCGGGTAATTGACTTCCAATGCTTGATCGTCGTTGTTCATCTCCGTGATTCGCTGCCTTTGATCGCTGCATTTCTATATCTTCCAGTCAATGTTGAATCAATCAATGTTGCTAATGAGATGAAGACCTTCAACAATTTCAACAATTTCTTCAGCATATGGGGAGAGAAATTGTGTTTGTTTGGAAATTTGCACATTTTTAGATAAAAGGATTTTAGTACAAAATCTTATGAATTCTTTTTTTACAGCAATAATTATTTATAAATAATAGTTGTCTTTATAAATAAATGCCTGCAAATAATTGTTAAGAAAAAATGTTAAAAATTTCGACGAAAGTTTGAAAAGAAATATAACAGCGAAAATTTCTACGAGATAAATATTCGAAGCGAAAAACCATTTGGAGCAGAAATAAAAAATGTGCCCACTTGTTGAAAGCGACCGGATTTTCCTTCAGAAATGATAAAGATGACAATTAATCGTATAATTGCATTTTGTATGCATAAAATTTTTGTCCAACCGAACAAAGTTGTTTCCAAAAATTCAGCTTTATGCATATAAAAGTCTCAGCTTTTGTGTTTCAAAATATAATTTATAGCTTTTTCTTCAAGTTTCCAAGTTGCTGCTGCTGTTGCAATATTTAATAATAACGGAACCGGAATGTTGCTGTAATTAAGAATAATGTGATAGATGTCATTCCAACTGCGATTTTGATTAATTATTGCTTACTCAAATTGCAAATAAATTTTTGTCTCATATTTTTGTTGTCCGTTTTTGTTCAGTTGGCTTGCATATGAATTGCTTTAACATTTTGTATGCTTACTCCTAGTTTTCAACATAATGATATAAGACAGAGTTTTTTCGTAACTATCTGAATCCAACTAAACTTTATGCAGACTATGCTAGTAAGCACAAACGAGACTGGCAAATACAAACTCGAGTACTGTTACCACTGTTGTTTGCTTACGATCTATTTAAAATTTTGCAGTTTGTTAAAAATGTTAGTATCGACAATTATTTCATTGATATGCTTTAATATATCCTATTTGCTTTATTATATGATTGATTATTTATATAGGCACATGCAAATTATCGTGAATCTAATAATCGTTTTATATCCTTTTAATCAATTCTTTAATACGATTTAAAAAACGATTGAAAAGATGGTTTTATCAAATTTTATTACAATTTATTTTAAAACGTAAAGGGAAGAATACTGATAGATTAGAAGATAAATGAAGGATTGAAAATTGTTAGTTTATAGAACCGATAAATCTTTCAAATAAAATAATGAAATAAAGTAAAAACATTAGAAGTGAAAATTTTCGGAAGAAATAATGTCATAATCACCATTATTTTTAAATAATTACAAAATACAGGTAAATTCATTTTCTTAAGTTTCTTTAAATTAATCTATTTTCTTCTATTTTGTAACCATTCATGCATTCGTATTTCTTCCAATGTAGCTCTTTCTTTCACTTTCACATTTAGAATTTTCATCAAAATATCTAAAAAAAAATTCTTACTAACTTTCAACTCACAAAAGAGACACAACTGAATTTAATTTCTATATTCATTGTTTTAATAAATTACTTGCAATTAATTAAATGAAAAAGAATTTGCCAGTTGATATTCCTTTTTTTTGCAATGAGTTGAATTAAACAATAAAAAGTTGCCTATATTTCTTTAAAGAATTAGTTTCGAAATTTGGGTTTTGCTCCAAATTTAGGCTATGCTCCAAATTTAAGATCAGAAATTGCAACATAAAAATGGCAAATGACAGCTCATTTAAGGATATTGTTTAATTCACCTGAAACACATCCATAGCATTTCGGAAAAATTGATAGCACATTTTCATCATGAATTTTTGACCATTTTCGATAAATCGCATCTTTCCTACTGAAAAAATGACTTTCCGTTCTTAGTAAAAAGAATACTTTAAGTTTAATTTTGAAAATGTTATAATTTCTGATGACTAACGTATTTTCTTCATATACTTCACAAATTTCCTGAATCGAAAATTCACCTATTTGCAATATTCCATGGAAAACGTTGCTGTAGCAAAAAATATAGAAAAATACCGCATGCCCAAATATCCGCACAATTGGGACTGAAAAAAAGAATTTAAAATACAATGATAAATGATGATAAACATAATTAGTAATTATGTAAATTACCAAAGATCATCATCATATTTACTTGGAATTTGAAACTAATTAAAATGTTCTTTCTCATCCAAATTAATATTAAGCGAAAACGGTACATACAGGTAGCGCTTCGTGAATGTTTCTGGTGCAGCATATGGTAGAGTGAAATATACCGGATAAGGAACTTTAAGATTGGGTATGAAATATCTTGCCTCATCAAAATCTGTTAATTTTACAGTTCCTAAATTTAATTAGTATTTGTAGCAATAATTAATGTAGAAACATTGCTGTTAATGCTAAGGATTTCAGATGCATATCATATCATTTGAATGGGATATACTGGAATTACAAACAATTTAAAACAATATAATTTCATCACAGCTTTTTCAAAAGCTTTCATGAAATGCCAAAGTTGCATCTTCAAGTTTTGCAAACTTTAAATTATACCGTTCTCTGTAATGAGACAGTTTTCGAGTTTGATGTCCATATGTGCGATTTTTAAGCCGTGAATATGTTCCACTGCGTTCAACAAATCATTAAAAAATGATTGTGCTTTTCCAACTTCCAATAATCGATTTTCTGCAACCAAAAGTTAATCTAATCTACAAATTCTGGAATTATCTTGAAAACAATGAACTCAAAATAGAGAAAGTTTTTAGAATTTTGAACTGAAATTATAATATCCTTTAAACATTTTAATACTACTCTTACTTTTGATGTAATTTTCATTTATATAATTAAAAAGAGATCCACCACTGACATATTCCATAAACTGTTCCCAGCATAGGCCAACTTGACGAAAACCGATCAGTGCGGTGATATTTGAATGCTTACCGATAAGTTTCCTCATTTCCAAATCCTAAATTACTTTATGCTAATTATTAAATAATTATCTATTCAAATATAAATGAGCTATTATTAAATGAGACTTAACCTTAATCATAAATCAAAAAAATCTTTAAATAAACTAATTATTAATAGTAAATTACCAATTCTATTTGCAACTTCATTGAATTGGCAATCTCTTTTTGAGCTTTTTCATCAATCTCATAAATTTCCGTACTTTTATCTTGCTTGCGGTTTTTTCGGATCGCAAATACTTCGCCACTACTACTTGTTGCGAGATATATTTTGAAATTAGTCCCTACAAATGGAATAAAACAATAAAAATTGAATAGAGAAAAGAAAAGAAGCAATTCTTAGCAGAAAAAAGCTGTATTTGAAAAAAAACAACTAATAACAAGCAATTATCATTTCTAAGTTTTAATGAAATCTTTTTTATCGAATAAAACAAACTTTTGAATTCATTACGATCCAACATGAAGTAAGTTGCTTGCAGTACGTAGAAGGAAAACTTCATATTACGAAACTTATTGAAATAGAAATACTAATAGAATGTATAGATAATTTCATTTTAACTTATTTTTTACGCTTGTATTCGAAATTAATTTCATTTCTTTTTCTATAAATAATTCATTCGTAATGGAAATATGCAAAAATTTTTATCACTTATATACCTTTTATTAACTGATAACGTTTAATAAAATTTTGAAAACTGCTAATGATATGCTGAGCTTTTCAGTACTGATAGTATTACTTTTCTTACAGTGTGAACAACATTTAATTTATTATTGTGCATTTAGTAAATTGCATAGAGAATTAAAAACGCCGATGAAAATGAACTGAATTTAATTAACCTTCTCCGATTGCTCCATTATATATCCATAACTTTCCACGTAACTGTGTTGGCATATAACTTTCATCAATTCTAATTTTTTTATCATTTAATTGATATTTAGCACTAACCGGACTTCTACCGGTTTCGGAACCAATGAAACTATTTGGATGAAAATTATTTTCGGTAGCAATCATCTGATCATTAATTTTTAGACTTTTTTCCGTTCTATCCATTTTTACCTAAAACGAACAAATCAATAAATCATTCTTTTTTTCCTTAAAAAAATTATCGGTCATTTTCTAGAAAAAAGAAAGAAATGAAAATATCTTAGTTTAATGAAACCATTTGAAAAATTCATGCCATACTAACTGTGCAATTTAAAAGTAAAACAATCGTTTTTGGCTCTATTTCGATCATAATTAAATTAATTAATAATTCGATAAAAACAATGATGCTGTCATATTCTATTTAACTTACGCGACCAAGTCAGTACTTCATTTAAAAACATTTAAAAATTAATTACGAACAAATTAACATGATTATGAAGAAAATAGATTGTGCTATTCACACTTACCTAAAATACATTAATTTTTACCTCGTGACATACCTTCATTGCTTATTCACCCGCTTTTTTTCCCTGCAAATATGAGAAATGAAAAATAGACATTCTGAGATTTAAATGTGAACGTATTTTCCATAACCATTCATTTAATTAATATTTATTTCACAAAAAAAAAGAGAATGGCAAAAAATGCATGGCAGATACTTCAAGTTTTAAATGAATGATATAATGGATAGTTGTAAGCTCTAATTAATATTCATGAGATCTTATTGAATGATCAAAGATTCCACTGAATAAAGGATTTAAAATAATTTGAAATATGATCAATTTTTAGATGAAAAATTCTGAACGATTGGAACAGATATTGTAAGCGGCCAAATTGATTACGTAATGAAGTAATGAAAGAAGAGAAGAACCATTGATTATGGACATCAGAATCAAGCATGAATAGCCATCGTCCATTGTCCATTTTCCCACTAAAGTTTTTTCTCATCATCGCCTTTTGTATTTCTGCACTCACTATTACAATATATTTGCATAACCATATTTAAAGGGTCAACTTCAAATTGCATAATTATTATAGCAACAATATTGATAGCATCAAATTATATCAAACTTCAGGTCATTCCAAATCTTTCCTTTTTTCTTTACTATCCGAAAATCTCATAGGTCCATTATTTTGTAATTTTTTTTCTAGTATTGATTGTTAACCTTCTCCCTCCAACAGTACTGTTGAGGAATTGAAAGCATGATATTATATAATAGCGTTACATTTATTATTATCATTATTATTATTATTATTGCTACTACTATCATTATTATCATTATTTTCGTTATTATTGTCATGTATGATTATTGTTATTAATAATAACTAATAATAATTGTGATTTTGTTTGAACTTATCCACTAATCGTCATAAATTGACAACCTTTAAATCCATCTCTATCTTATCAGTTCATCTTTATATCGATTAAATCTCTCAGAATTATTTGTATTTTGATCTGAAATCTTCAAATTTGTCTCTGTTTATTTTTAAATGTTTCGAAATTATCATCCTTTAATGCGTTTAGATATATTTTTTTACTGATTTAAAATTTAAACTAAAAATCTCTCATCTTTATATCTATCTATCCATTTCTGGTTGAATTTCAAACCTCTTCTCGCAGTACAAATTGTTTATTTTATCTGTTATACACATTACGACAAAATACAATTAGTATAATTTTACTAAAATTAATTTAGCATGATTCCTCGTCGAATATTTCGCTTCATAATTGATAAGCTTAAAAGAATTCAATATCTGATTTCATTGTAATTACTTAACAATATTTGCAAGTTTGTGGACATTGCTCCATCATAAGCTGACGATAAACATAATTCCGGCATAAATATGCAACAGAAGCACAATTTGATGTACCACTTGGTCCAGTTCGATCAGAGCAAACTGAAAATTCTTATTGATCAAATCAATAATCTTATAAATTAATTTAATTCTTGAGAAATATTGAAATAATTGATAATTAAATATGATTACAGCAAAATATTAACAGACTGACAAATATTTTTCATTTGTATTTACGTTTCTTGTAAACAAACTTTTAATTGTTTATCATGCTGTACTATATTAATTTAATTTTACTTAGCGTTAAAGATGTTCAGCTCCTTTTTGCTACAGATTTTGAATAACTTTATTTCTAGGCTATCGTTATCAGAAATAATTGCTATAACCGTTATCACTAATATTTTCGTTTTCATCAATATTTCATTATTATTTCTTCAATCATTTAAATATTACATTGTCACAAAAATGAGAGCCTTAAAATACCTGGCCTTGGCCTGAAATCGGTCCCCGGACAACGATTGCATGTAAATGGACATTGTTCGGTCATTAACTGATAATATACTGGATCGTTGCATAAATATTTTGCTGCTGGACAATCACTAGTTCGACCTGGTACATTACGATCCGCACATTGTTGTGTCGTTGTCGTTGTTATTGTTGTTGTTGTCGCTGTTATTGTTGTCGCTGCTTCTGTCCCTGTTGTTGCTGCTGTTGTTGTTGTTGTTGTTATTGTTGTTGCTGCTGTTGTTGTTGTTGTTGTTATTGTTGTCGCTGCTTCTGTCACTGTTGTTGCTGTTGTTATTGTTGCTATTTTTAAGATCTTCTTATTCTTATTTGATTGAAAGCAAATTAAATAGGTTAATATTCATGTTCAAATTTTACGAAAGTTTTATTTTTATTTGTTATTTGTTTCAAAATGCATTTAATTTATTTCGATTCATTATCAATACGAATGATCGATGGAAAGTTAGGGCTTATTCATTTGACAATAAAATACGCAATAATCAGGAATGAATTAAGAAATTAAAAACGAAAAAGAGGAGAAGAAATGGGAAAACATTGCAGCAATTTAGAATCAATGATTAAAGCTATCAATTAAAAAGGTTTCTAAGTATCAATTATATGAGCATCTAATAATTGAATATTGAATTGATTTAATTTCAATAAAAATGATATTACCTAAAATAAGCAGCATGGTTTTTTGCACTAAAATAAATTGGTTACTTGGAATTTTAGTTGCAGAAGTTGTTGGTGCACTGATATTAAGACACGTGAAATTCACGCAAATAAGTCCTTCGTCACACTGACCATTAGAGCAAGCTGGAAGTTATTTCAAAATTATTTCAAATTTTCTGCAAATCAAATTTTAATGGCAAAATTAATCCATTTTGTCGTAGCAAAAATCTATTTTATCATAATTGCTATTGATAATCAAGCGATCTCTGTAGATGTGTTATCAGCACTCTTCCTCAAAAGTATTGGTAATTCCTTGCCCTAATAATCATATCATCCAAAATCATTTTGATCAATACTTTGATATCACAATCAATTCCGAATGATATTGTCACATTACGCATTTCTGTGTATTGTATACTACATTTATAGCATAATCATACCTGAATCGATGAACTGATTAAGCTATGCTGATGAGACTATTCTGATAGAGATAGACTACTTTAAGTTCACTTTACTCTTCATCTCAATGATGTTATTCTTTCTCATTAATAACTCTCAGAGAATATCATATAATTAAATCTAAATTATAATTTAAAAACCCCAAAATATATTTTAATTACCAGAAATTACCAAAAAATTTTTGCATTTTCCTTAAAACAAAATAAATATTTTAGATTTATTAATTTATAATTTATTATAAAAAATTTGAAAAGAACAAAAATTTTCATATAATAACAAAAAATATATTAAGTTTCTTATATAAATTGCGAAATGAAACGGTAACTAATAAGCAATTATTTAATTGTTACTTTACTGCAATATCATTCCAAACTTCTGCAAACTTACGGCCTCCTGAAGGATAGCATACATTTAAAAAGCATATCGCATTGTTTGAACATCCTTCTGATGTCCCATTTATACAATCTGAATTTAATTTTGATGAAAAAATAATACAAAAAGACATTTAAGAAGTACTGTTATTTAAAAGTGCCTTATTTTAATATTTAATATTTGGAATATAAACTTTTTGCTCAGTCAAAGTTCAATTATTTTTAGGCAAAAGAATTCTATTAAACCTAAAATTTATCATTTTGGATTTTAGATCACTGTTTCCAATTGATTATCTTAAGCTTTACTAATTACAAAATTTACTAACCGGATATTATGTAATCAAAAGAAGCAAAAGCTATGATAATGATAGCCACATTGCGAGCTATTGACATTTTTTGATGATAATTGAATGAAATGGACGATTGAAAAGTTTGAATGGTTTGTTCAGGTACGAAATGAATTTATATTTAACGAACTTTTGATTTTCTTTTTTTCTCCATTCTATATATAGAGAAGTAAAAAAGGTTGAATTTAAGCTGAACAAGCATTATGTCAGCTAATTTTTCATTTTCGTTTTTTCATAAACAATAAAAAAGAGAAAAAAATTCAATTTCAAAAGCGTGAAAACGTTTATTGCAACTGTTTAAACTGTTTAATTTTTTGTTTCATGTGGAAATACTGCAAATTATCAAAGTAAAAAGTATATTTCTGGATAATTGAAACTATTTTGTATAGTTACAAATATACAGTAACTATACAAAATTTTTGCATCATTGTGCTCATGCAAATGAATGAAATTGATTCTGAAATATAAATATCTCCTCACTATCACAAAAACAGTTGTCAGTTTGTGAAAGTCATTCTTGAAACGATTGCGTCCTTATAACTTTCTATTTTAATTCCAATGATCAAAATTATGTCATCAAATCACTATCAATCATTAAACATTTCAATGAAGAAATTCTAGAAATGAAAATTGCGATAAGATTATTCTTCGCATGAAACTTTTCCAACTTATCATTTTACTGACACTTTTATAACTTCCTATTCCATACAGCCAAAATGTTCCATAATTTTGTTAACATTTTACGATTATGTGAAAATTATTTCAGCAATTTTTCATTGAATATTATTTTATGTTTCCAATCAACATTTCGTTTAATTTTATTTTGCATTTAAAAGGATTGCCTGAAAATATTTCATGATTTGAAGCAGACAAATAAGCATACAAACAAAATTGGTATTACTTTTTTAGTCAAATTAAGTATTTTAATCAAAATCAAACTTCCAATTAAACTTTTTGTATTACTAAGTCTCAAGTAACTGTTAAAATATATAAAAACTTGTGATTGTAGTGATGGTATTAGTATTTACCGAATTCTTAATTTTTAAATATTCATCAAATTTATCAAATTAAATGACTTTTCCACTTTTTTGTATCTTTTTTTCTTTTTACTCTCATAAATACTCTCAAGAAAATTTTCTTATAAAAATTTCTTACAAGAATTTCTTATAAAAAATTTAAAAAAAGCAGAAAGGAAGCTAAGTGTAATTGCTAATAATTTAACTTACAAACTTGGAAATAACAAAATTTTTGAATAATTAATGAAATCGTCTAAAATTTTCAATAACAATGAAAATTTAAAAATGAATTACAGAATTTCATATCATCACGAAATAAAAAATACTATTTGTATAATGTGGACAGACGTGTAGTGCTATAATTTCTTTATATTATTTTATAATTTCTTCGAATTTATTTTCCCTTTGCTTCTTTTGTTAATTATCCAATTAGATTACTAATTGAATTGAAAGTTATACTGAACTATCATGATTATTATTATCAGCATTTTGCTTGATTCATTTCAGTGATAAACGGTCTATAGCTCTGTCTATAGCTTACGAACAAAAACAAAGAAAAGTTTGTAAATTTCAAATGACAAAAATCGCAAAAATGTTTCTTGTTGATATTGTTTATTCAGTAATCATTGAACAAATCGTCGTGATCGATAAATGTGATTGCTGATTGCGATTATTATTAATCATTCTATACGATTCAAAGAATCTAACTGCAAAAAGATTGCAAAAAATTTGCAGAAAAATTAGCTTTAAGAAATTTCATAAGAATTTTAATCAAAAAAATATACGTTTTTGATAAATGTACTTGCTGTTATGCATCGATTATATTTTCAAGCATTGTATCATGAATATAACTTCTGTTTTCTGATACATAAATCGATAATTAAGTATAAAATTCATTATCAATTGCACTTCAATAAACCATAATAATATCATTGTTGTCTGATATTTAAACGCAAAGAAAAAAAATGTTGTCTAATATTTATTTTACAGTACATAGGAAATCGATATGAATGAAAATCAACAAATAAATTTCTCAATATATTTCTTTTTTCTGTTTTATTATAAATTCAAGAATTTCTTTTGCTTCTTTCGTTTCCGGAAACAATTAGAAAAACAGAAAAGAATTTATGGATGATTTTTTTTGCATCCTTCATATTTTACATAAAGATCAATTGTCGATTACGCAATCGAAGCGCTTATTACCAAATATTATAAATTAAGAATTAATCCTAAAATATTAGAATCGATTGCTTGAAGTAAGGGGAGCATCCAATTATGATAAATAGTAATGTCTAATTATGATAAATGTAAGACTATCATTCTTTTTATCGCTAAATGCGATTGTGTTGTTTAAAATAAAGTAAGATATGAATGTAAAGTAAGAATATTTTTTTCATAGACCTGTATTCTCGATCTCTGTACTGCTAATTTTTCCGAATAGCAAGTTTATTTTTGACCTCATTATCACTCCATATCTCGACAGATGTCGTATAGTTGACCTTTGATATATTTTTAGTTATATCTTTAATAACTCAATATTATGTAAAATTACTAAAACGATATTAGAGTAAGATAGATAGAGTAAGTTTAATCTTATAGTGATATTTCATAAATAATAATATGCAGAAAGCCAGCAGATTTTTGTGAAACTTTGTTTTATAATATTTTATGTATATGCCATAATTATAAAGTTGATATATGGTAATTATATTATCATTAATTAATGTGATAGGTACTTCTGATTAGAGGACACTTTGACACTTGACAGTATTTTTAATATTATGCTAATTATTAATATTATTGATGTCATTATTGATCTCTTATCATTAACATTTATCATAAATTTCATTTTAATTACATCATATATCATTTTCTTTGATTAACTTTGCGATTAGTTTTGCTTCCATTCTAATAAATTATAAATTAAAAGGGAAATAAATAGACATATTAGCTACGACCAAATTCAATGGTTTAACTGATAAAAGTTATTTTGACAGGATTTAATTTAATTCGTGAAATCTAAAAACTTTGTAATTTAAACAAAAAAGTAGTCTTCCTTGCGCTGGCTTTCAACTAATTTTTAGATTATTTGTAATAATAAGTAAATAATAAAATAATTACAATTCAGTCTTTGCTATTTTTTCTTTAGCTTAAAATTAATTGTTGGATAATTGCTAGGTAAACACCAAATTATTATCTTTTTAAATCAAATTTAATGTTTTAAGTACAAAAATATATTTGTTGTTAGCACCAACAAATATTTAAATCAATCAATATTTCAATATTTGATGGTTATATATCTTTTCAAAAATATAAAAAACATCTCTCTTTTTTTCTTTCTTAAATATTAAGATTTATTCTCATGAAATTAAAGCGTGGAAGTTAATTTGTGAATGATGACAAGCTGCCAAATGAGATATAATGATTGAAATGAATTATCATTTTATTTCAATTTGGAATTTTGGATGCTTTGAATGGAAGCAGAGTTCTTAAAATGAATTTAATGCTTTTTCCTTCGCTTGTCAATAACTTTAAAAAGGATTTTATAAATAGGGAATGAATAAGTATTGATGGTATTATTTTAATATCTAAAATCAAAATCTCCTGCCACTTTTTTGTAATTAATTAATTCTTTCTTCTTTTTTTCTTTTGAAAGAATCAGAAAAAAGCCTAATACTTTTGAATTAACAAGTAAAAAGAACTTTTCTTCTTGAATATTTCACACCTCTTATCGTAATTAACATAATTTGTAAGTCGGAATTCAATTGATTTTATGTGGATTCCGTATTTGTCTACTATTTCCGACTAATTGACAGTATCCGGCATACATTATGTTTTATACAGAAAAAAGGAGAAACTGAAATATTCGATTAGTTAACAATCAAACATGTCGCAATGATTTTCCATCCATAGATTTTCTTTTTTTAGTTATTCCTTTGAATTATAATAGCAATCACAAATTTTTAAGCATTTACATACTAATTAAATAATTGATAATGGCTAATTGTTTAATTTTATGGTACCATTTGTTTTTGCAAATGATATCGAATTGAATAAATCGGAAATTTTAAGAATGAAAATTGAGAAAAAGTAACCTATAACTTTAAGTTAATTTTTATGCAATTGAATTTAAATTTCCAGAATATTTGTGATATGATGCAATAAAAAAGTGAAATATTTTTGTCTTTCACATTTGAAATAAATATTTTAAATTCAAATGTCTAACGATTGATTGATTGATCAATATTTAATAATTAGTTAATACTTATTTTCGACAAAAAGGACTTTATTATTATTGAAATAAAGAAAGAAGTTGTTTCTGTTTTTAGAGCAAAGAAAAAAGAGAAAAAACGAATAAAATCAGCAAATATTAAAAGACTTTAATGGGAGTGAATAGCTTTTGGAATAAAAAAAAGCTTAAGAGATCGGAAATTTAACTCAGCTGGGATCTATTTGCCTCATTGACTGATGATAAGCTATCATTTCTTATTCTCCTCTTTTTTCTCTTTCATTTAACTCTCTGGTGACTATAAAGATTTTCGTCTAAACTACTCCCACAACCACTAAATTATTCATTTCCTCAATAGGAACATTATTGACGCTTTTTTTGTTTTTTTTCTTTAGATTTTTCACAGCTATGTAAATGGGGAAATGGAAGGCAAATACATTTCTTATCTCTTCCATTTCAAATAAAAAAGTCAAAGTTAATCAATCAATCTTGCCATCTTTTAATATTGCAGATTATTTCAAAATTTTTTATAATGTCATGTAGCAAAGCAATAATATTTCACTCGATATTTTCATATTCTACTCAAATGTTCAAAAAGAAAAAAAAACGAGAAAAAGTAAAAAGAATGAAACTGCATTTAGCATGAAACTATTATAAAACACTAATGTATTATTTTCCTTTTGTTTGATAAGATTTTGGTCAGTATATAAAAATGATTTGAAAAAATTTGTTGAATTTAAATTTGTATTTCTTTATAATATCCTAAATTTTTTAATTTCGTTGTTATCGAATCTGTTAGAATTGATAATAAATGTTCGCATTGATAATAAATATAAAAATTATTCCTTTTTCAAACATTTAGCTGAATATTAAATATATAATTTAAGATTTCTAAAAATGTTTTAACGAAAATGAAAATGACTAAAAGTTTACAGTTCAAATAAATTCAGAAATGACCAATTTTCCTTTGGCTTATTTTATATTCGTTAAAAATTCATTCCATCATTTGCCTACCTTGTTCGCCATTAACCTCAACAACTGCTACTACTGCTGAACCTTTCTAAGCTTACTTTCTGTCTCCTTTTTTCATTCCAAAAAAACCGCATGACTTCATGGTTTTGTGTATTTCACAAAAAAATCAATATTGACATCCTTCAACATTGCCGCTGATAGTCATTTGTATGAAGAAATAAAAAATCCATTTATCATATAATAAACTATTGCTTCTTGGAGCAAGAATGGATGAAAAATTGGTAAGCTATTTAAAACGGTGCTAAATAACACAGCAGCAGCATATATTGCATATATATTTATATGCGTGTGTAAATTCATAAAGCATATTTTATAATTGCTTTCACAAGTGAAATTCTTGAAGGAAATTATCTTATCAAAAAAAGTAGTTGGCAGTTTTGGATGTTCCTCCCACTATTTTCATTTATCTATTTATCTATCCATTCATCTATCTATATATATTCATGCTTTCATCCAAATTTTTTTCGGCTAATTTTGAAGCTCATTACTATTCGGCTCTTTTTAGCTATTTAAAAAGGAAAAAGTTTTACAATTCCTTTTTAGAATTAATTTGTCACAACATTAGGGAAATTTTTGTATGATAAAATGGATAAGATAATAGATAAGAAATGAAGTGATGAATTGGAAGTGATCGAAACCTAATTTTTATAATTAAGAATTAATAACTATTATTAATGGACTAATAATGGGTTTTGTCTTTGCAGCATTTTTGAGATTTGAAAGTTTTGATGTGATATAGAAATAAGCGAATAAGTATCCACTTGCAGCATGTATTTTTGAATATGATTAGAATGTGAATAATAATAACAACGACAATAATAATGGTATAACGTCTTAATAACAAATAACGATGATAACAGTTATCAAAAACTGATAAGGAAAAAGGATTAGAAACATGCAGAATTTTATTGCTCTGAATAGTGATGAAGTTATATATCGGAGTCTTCGGAAACTTTACAGTTCGTGAAAAATGTCTGTTTCGAGCAAATTTGACGATATGCTTCATCGATGTTTGGTCTATTAGAAGTTTATTACTCAAATACTTGAAAAGTTAATGAGTAAGATAGTAAGATGGTTACTGAAGAAAGAAGAGAAAACAGGTTTACTCAGTGGAGACGTTAGTTTTGACGAAGCAAAGGGTAAAGATGATATGTTTATCAAAGTCAAAAAAATAAGAAAGAATGAAAGAAGATTAAGAAAAAAATTTTCAATTCATGAAAGTAAAAAAATTGTCATTCCTATATTATTTTCATTTTTAAATCAAAAATAATAAAATGAAGTTAAGTTGAAAAATACTATCCGAAATGTACCTGCCATGCGTGAAATTTTCACGTTGAATATTTCAAACATTGCTTCTTTCTCTCATATTTTCTCCATAAACTACTTTTACATTTTTAAAAGAATTTTTTGCTATAATTATTATAACTTCAAAAATTCATTTGTCATATAAAAATTCAAATTCAAATGAATTCATTTTCTCGTACTGTAACTTTTTCATCTTTATTTTACATTTTTGAAAAACCCATTTTTTTGGTTTAAAGAAATACTAAATCTGAAAAAAAGAAAGAAGAAAAAGTTCGAAAAGTAAAATTTTTCATTCATTTTTGCTAATACCTTATTACATAGATGAAATTTGAAGACTTTCTTCCTCTCTCTCCCATTTTTCCCTTTCAAATTCCTTTTTCCTTTCGAACTTCAATAATCCTCAAGCTATGGAAGCAATTTTAGTCTTACTTTGTAGCAAACTTCGAATTCTGTATGAAAGAGAACAGGAAAAAATAAATATCAATTTTTCGTTTTTCTCTTTTAGTGCTAAAATTTTGACTTGTTTATTGAATGTTTATGATAAATTCGATTTCTATGTTAAGGTTTGATTAAATTTTAACCAAATATAAGAATAAATTTTGGCAATTCTAAATAAATTAGCTAAGTAAATATTATTAGTGATATCATTGTTTGAAAATAAAAAAACAATTCATGGATTTAATTAGCGGTACGGTCAAAAGAAATTGCTCAAACAGTTGTCATAACGGATTTCTTCCCTTGGGAAAAATATAAAGCTTTAATCTAACTGATATCTGCTTCTAATATTATCACTAGTAACTGCTCTTGATTAGTGATTGATGATAATTAGTATAGTATTGATTTTCATGAATTCTGTTTATTAACAGTTAAAGATAAGAAGTGATAAAGTTAAGGAGCAAAAATTTTCATTTTAAAAAATGATTGTTTTTCATTTACAGATTTGTGTAAAATACCAGCTGACACCAATATATATTAATTATATTTAATCAATACTGAATTTTTGAAGTGTTTAATTCAAGCATCATTGAAATGTGCGTTTAGTCTTATTTCTAATTTCATGAGATAAAAAGAAAAGGATAGGTTAAATGCTTGAAGTAAGCTTTGCAGAAATAGTAATATGTGATTAGTTAGCGAATTTTTGAATGTTCGAAAAACAATTTTCCATGCTAAGTAAGGGAGAAATGAAAAAGAAAAATCAATTTCATGAGAAATATCGAAAGGTTAAAAATATTAGAATGCTAATTAGTTGAAATTAATTTAACTGCTTCTTATCAAATGCTTTATGCGTAAGTGAATTGTATGCAGAGATTCTAATTAATAATAATTCTTTTTTAAGCAACGAAAACGAAAGAAGCGAAAAGTGAAATTACCAAAAAATCAAACTATTTCTGTTACTTCTTTCTTTCATACCCCTCATTCTGGGTGACTGTAATAGAATTAAAGAGAAACCGTTTGACCTGATGTTACAGTCGTGGGACAGTCCATTAGTACGGTATCCATTTTTCATCTCATTATTTGCCTTTTTCCAAATGATTACCGGAAGCTATCATGAACGTCGTCTGTACGATGATTTGATGAGAAATTACAATAGTTTGGAGCGTCCGGTACAAAATCATTCACAACCTGTGGTGGTTAGCTTTCATGCTATATTTGTAGTGAGAGAGCGATATCGTCCATTTATTGTTCTAAATAGTTTGTTTTGTAAATATATTCTATTAATGTTTGTGTTGATAGATATGCCAGATCAAGCTTCAATTTATCATTTGATCTCCCTTTTATTTCATATGAATTATTTATTACTTAATGAGTTGTTTACAGATTTTATAAGCAATACCATAAATTAATTTGTAAAGTGTTTTTATTTAGGTTTATTTGAAAGTATCCTTGCAGCAAATTATAGATGTTGACGAGAAAAATCAAATTGTTTATGTAAATGCATGGCTTGACTTCGTAAGTCATACTTTTATCAAATGATAATTGTTTATTTTATTTATTTGAATGCTTTAATATTCTATCAGTTTATCAGTTTTAATAGTATTAGGATGAATTTATTAGAAGTTTGAAATAAAATTAAGTAGATAGAATTCCGCATATGAATGTCAAATTTATTCAAATAAATAATTAGGAAAATAAAATTTAATTGCTCTCAAGGTAGACATTGCTTCTGTAAAGTTCATAACAAGGTGATCAAAGTAGCTTGACAGTGTGCTGATCATATCATATTCCTTCAATATTCTTCAATTTACTTCCTTGTTTATAGGCATGGAATGATTATAAACTTAGATGGGACAAAAGTAAATATGGAAATATTTCGGACGTCCGTTTTCCGGCTGGAAAAATTTGGAAGCCAGATGTTTTATTATATAATAGGTAAGAAAATTCTCTAATTCATAATTGATCGGACTGAATTAATGAGCTTTCAAAAGCTTATAATGTGATATCATTTTCCTATTTTCAGTATACTTCTAATATTTACAACCATTTGAATTAATGACTAATACTAATAATAGTTTTTCACTAATCCTGGCTTATATGAAATATTAGCAAAGATGTTCTGTATCAGGTTTCTTTTTTAAAGCCTTTTAGCTCACAACATCGTTAGATTTTTTCCTTCAAATATTATATAAAATACATTTGTAGTATTTTATATATTTTTATTTTTCAGTTATATTTTTGATTAAATTTAATTTTTTTATCTTCACTGCTTTCATTTCCCGGAATATTTTCCAAATTTGCTTCTTGATTTCTTTTTTTATTAACTATAATTCTACAGTGTTGATTCAAACTTTGATTCGACATATCCAACCAATATGGTTGTCTACAATACGGGTGATATTTCATGGATTCCACCGGCTATTTTCAAAATTAGTTGTAAAATTAACATCGAATGGTTCCCGTTCGATGAACAGCGCTGCTTCTTCAAAGTAACTTCTTATATTATTCTTTCGCATTTCTTACACAAATTGCTTTTTTGTTTCATCTAATACAAATTGTATTAATGATTCAATAAATTCCAAACTTTAGCAAACTTTTCAAAAAAACTTGATGAAATTAAATATTAATAGTATTTATTCCATTTTATATTGAATTATAAATTAATTTCATTTTAATTAAGTAGACAGTTTTGAATGCAAAGTCAGGCAATACATTCAAATTGCATCTCCTATTCTTCTCAGGATTTTTGAAAGAGTTACTTTTAAACTCGTCTCTCTACTTAACTCTTATTTACTATCCAAAGTAATTCATTCATCTTAAGAACTTATCATTTAACTCTAAAACCCTGAAACTACTAGTTCAAGTTATTAATTGTTATTACAGAATTTTTTTTTGTCATTCAAAGTTAATCAATATATTATTTAGCATTCGAAATTAATCGATGTCCTAAATTGAATATTATTGTAGAAGAGAACTATTATCATATTGAAAATGAAGCAACTTGATCAATCCATTATTTGTTGCCCTGAAATTAATTAGTCTGTTTATGCAGGAAAATGTTTGCTTCCATTCTGCTTTTTGCAATATTTCCTATATTATATTTTCTGATATACGAAAGAGAGTTAAATTCTTTATTTTTTTCTTTTTTCCCAATTGAATGTCTAAGTTATCGAATGGTATTTAAATAAGATTTATGATTGGATGCATATAAATAATAGAAATCTTTTGATTAATATATCACTCAACTAATATCCTGAAAAATTGTTCAAGCAGCTAATATATCATCCTAGCAAGCTTTCCACTTTTCTTCTCTTCTTGGTGTTTTTAGTTTTTAGTCCTTCGAATAAGAACAATTCATCATATTCATTCTTTTGTGGTTAAAATCATCAACTTTTTATCAGATTCATAATATGATTACCATAGGAAATCATTATTGTTATATCAAATATTATGATTTGTTTACAAGTTAAGATTATTTTTTTATATCAAATGATAAAGTTTGTTAAGACTAAGAAGTGAAGAATTATTTAGAATGAAGACAAGAAACTTGCAAAGCTTTTTTTTTGATGTAGAAAAGAGTAACTTTGCTTATAACTACAGTTTTCATTATCGCAAATTAACGATATTTTAAAATTATTTGCAAGAATATAAATGTAAACATAAAATTTTTAAAAAACATTGCATTCCTTTTACTCGAAATCAGTACTTTTATCATAAAATTGATATTCGATAGTTAATATAATTAACAATTTAATATTTAACATGAGGTATTTCAGTTTGGTTCATGGACATATGATGGTGATAAATTAGATTTACAACCAGGAAAAGGTGGTTTCGACATCTCAGAATATATGCCAAGCGGTGAATGGGCTTTACCCAGTGAGCATAAATATCACATTTGTTTTACTTAATTAAGATGAAATAAAACAAGCAGTATTTGGTATATGATGAATTTCGTTTTTAATTTAATCAGTATCCATGCATTATCAACTTTCAGTGACTACCGTATCAAGAACTGTCAAGTTTTATGAATGTTGTCCGGAACCATATCCTGACCTCAAATTCTATTTGCACTTAAGACGTCGTACTTTATACTATGGTTTATTATACTCCTTTTTTTCGTGTTGTATACTTTAAAAGATATTCAAATTTTCCATTTGCAATTTCAGTTTAATCACATCAAAATTTTAAATTCTACAAAATTTATTCAATGATGTTTGATAGTAAAATTTTTAAGAAAAAATGTTGTAAATGAGTAAATTTGTAATTTTCAGGTTTCAACTTAATAATGCCCTGTATATTAACAACAATGATGACATTACTCGGTTTCACACTGCCACCTGATGCTGGTGAAAAAATTACCTTACGTATGCTTTCAATATTGTTCGTAGAAATTTACTGTCAAGTTTTATTAGATAGTTAATTATTTAACCAATTAATTATTACTGTTTGACATACATACAACATATAGGATCAATTTACTGTTGAGGTTATAAAAGTTTAAAAAGCATATTCCGTCTGGAAAGTCAGCTATCATTATTTTAATAATGAAAGAATGAAGCAACTACTTGAGTTGTTCCTCTAATGAAAGATAAATTTACTAACACCAAATTCCATAAAGGTAATCCAATTTGTAAGATCCAAGCGCAATTGACGATGTTATCGAAATTCGATTTAAGTAGTCATCGGTATATAGAAAATGGCGTTATTTTGGCTATGTAAAGTGTGTCATATTTTCGAAAGGCAGATAATTGATATGATTGTAACATTAGGTAAATAGTTATCTATCATGAATGTCACCTCGAAGTATCAACAATAATAAGCATTTATTGATTTAGAAAGTTTCATTTCATTTTCACTAATTAAAAATTTTATATAAATGACTAAGAAATTGAAATTTCGAATTTCTGTAAATGCTTAATTTGAATGTTAATACTGAAATGGTATAATTTTGGAGGAAAATCTTTCACGTAAAAAGTTAAAATGAGAAATTTCTGCGTTACAGAGATAACAGTGCTCTTATCGATATGTTTCTTTCTCAGCGTTGTATCCGAAATGTCTCCGCCAACCTCAGAAGCAGTGCCACTTTTAGGTTAACTTTACAATATTCCTCTTCCTCAATTATTGGATTTAAATATATGAAATAGAATGGAAACGAAAAGTCTTACCGCAAATTTGTTAATTTTCCCAATATTTTATGCCAGGTCTTTTAAAATTAATTATAAATGAAATATTAAGTCAAACTGAAATTAATTAATTAAACAATAAACAAACAGTGAATGAAATACCAACTGCTAACTGTTAACCGTATGAATTAATTTAGAGGTTAATTTATATTACCATTTTCCCTATAAGTAATCAATCCAAAGAATTTTTACTTGTACATAATTATTAAAAATATTTTTCAAATTATGCTATTTAGCGATGAAATTTCAGATTTTAATTCTACAATTTTTTAAATTGATTTCTTTAGATTTCATTTATTTCAAAATATTCCAATATTGCATACACATTTTTCCGCATGATAGATAAACGTTTGTCAAGATCAACAATGAATTTAAAACTTTTTTCGTCTTTTTTATTATTTCTAAAATATTTTTCTAAATTACTTTTTTTTTCTTCTCTTTCATTTTAAGCGTAATATTTAGGAGTATTTTTTTCTTGTTGTCTGATTGTTGTCACGGCATCAACGGTTTTTACCGTATACGTTTTAAACTTGCATTACCGAACATCCGAAACGCATGAGATGAGTACTTTGGTTAGTATTTAATGATTTCTGTTTTTGTTTTTGAAAGATTTAGATTAATTTTACTAAAGTTGATTTTTGGGGTGGAAAAGTGCAAAATAAGTTAATAAATAAATAAATAATTGTTTTTAACTTTCACTATTTAAATAACTAAAGAAGTAAATAAAATTTTTTAATTACCATAAATTAAATTAAAAACTATCAGATGAAAACAGTACTGCTTTATTGGCTACCATATCTACTTCGAATAAATCGGCCAGGAGTTCATTTATCATGGAAGGCATTGCCATCGTTATTTCCGTTCACGAAGCCAACAACGCATAGCGAATCACTTATAAGGAATATTAAAGAAGCTGAATCAAGCTCCAGGTAATAGATTAATTAAAAATTAGCACACAGAATTCATTAATGAAAGTATTCATGGAAATTTGATAAAGTTAGGTATTAATAGAATTTGTTTCCTACCATTACTATTATTGTTTTTCTTGAAAATATATTTTATATTTTATTACTGGATTTCTTCAAAGATAACATATATATTCGTTATTTGATTCTTTCGTTTCCTTTTTTCGTATGTTAATGAAGAAATGTTTTAAAAAGGAAAAAATGAATGAAATTAAAGAAATTTTTGAATTTACGAAATTTTAATTTATAATTTGTTTTAAAAATACATGAAAAAGTCTGAAAAAAGCTAAATTTTAATGGATTTATTGCAAGAAATTTAACAAAATACTGTTTTGAAAATATTTCAGATCGAATTCATTAGACGTTGACTGCAGGGTTTGCCGATATATGAGTGGTATTTCGAATAGTAAAAGTCCAATTTCAACTGCAATTAATGGGCCAACATTAAGTCAAACAAATCCATCCATTGACATTGGCCAACAGGCTACTTTACTCATTTTACAACGAATCTATCAAGAACTTAAGGTAAATCTAAAGATAACAAAACAAAGAAATACAAGAACGATAATTGAGCATTTAATTTCATTTTAAGTGATATTGAGAAAGAAATACGATATTTTTCTGCTTTATTTATTTGTTTTTATTTGCAATTGAAGTTTCAGCTAATAAAAAGTGAGTTTATATTTGAAAAAATACTACTTCCCATTTATAAAATGAAAGAAATTTTGAGGAAGAAAAAAGTTTCACTTTTCCATTGATAACAACCTTTTCAGATGATAACGAAACGCATGATGGACGCAGAAAAAGACGACGCAAAAGCAAATAATTGGAAATTTGCAGCAATTGTTGTTGATCGCTTATGTTTGTATATTTTTACATTATTTATTATTGCTTCATCCTGTGGAATATTACTTTCACCGTATTTTATCGCTTAAATAAACTTATCATTTGTATAAAATGAAACATGCAAAATTTTCATAATAATTTTCATAGGATTATCATGGCATTTGTAAAACAAAAACAATTCAATAATTTATTCAAAACTGTGAAATGATAATTATATTAATTATTTCTCATAAAATGATAATTACATCAATAACTTATTATAAAATTGTATTATGAAATTGAAATCTTCTACATGATTGAAGGAAAAGCAATAAAATCTTATATGCCTTATATTGAAATTCATCAAACAATGATATCGTATTATCTCTGTTCCGTTGTAATTTCATCACAGCCTAATACTTAATACTTTTTTAAAATTTTCCCTGTAAAAGAAAATGGTTGTTCATCAAAATAAAATTTCCATTATTTCAAAATTAGCTAAAATTCGCAAACAAAATTTTAATAAAAAATGTTATTATTACAATAATTGATATAACTAATTGTTTATTGCTAAATTTATTCGATAAAAACTTTCCTTACGATGATAATTGGCTCTATAAATGATAACAAAGGTGAATGATAAGCAAGAATTTAACAGTTTCTAGATAAAATCAATTAAAATAACATTTCCATATTTAATAATAGCTTTTATAAAGTAATGAAAAATAATTACTAAAAGTATTATTACTTTGATATTTTGAAATACGGCAAATCGTTGAAACAACGAACGATTTTAGTTTTTGGAATAATTGATTATTCTAGTCTTATTTTATCTTTCCTTTTTTCCATAATAATATCGTAAGAAACAATCGCAATAACAAAATAATGATTGAGATAAACTTTTAATGATGATTCAATTGGGATGAAAATTAATTTTAAAAATTTCTCATTCCTAAACTGATTGAAAATTATATATCATGAATATTTCCATTCCTAACTTAAACTAATCAAAAGCGATTTGTAAATTTTAAATTTAAAAATTTTATAAAGATTAAATAATTTGTAAGAATTGAGAATGCTGATAGTATGTTAGATTAAATCACTTTTATCATGTACATTTAAGAGATCTGATAACAAAAAAAAAAAGGTTGGATACTCTTGAAGTTTAAGTATAATTAGTAAACGAATATTTATGAAATTTCGCGCATTTGCACATACTTTAAATCTTTTACTATACTGTTATTTATTACTGTATTTTTAAACTGTTAATTTTTCACTTTTACTTTTGATGCATGAAAGAGCGGACAATTGTGAAATTTAAAATTATCTTTTATAAATAACTATCGTTAGACGGATGACAATTACAGTTTTAAAATAATTTATGCTAAAATATCTTCGATTAATATTGTTGTTGGATGGATTATCACTATAGTTTCGATAATTATTCCCGCATATTAAAATATCCCGTTGAATTTGTCCTTAATTACTTTTAATTGGCGTATAATAAAAGAACTCAAATTGTTTCACATATGATTTCGATAATCCGGCATTGTATATGCAGGTATGTATATAAGTATGCATATGTAATGTACAAATATTGTTTACATAGTTGAAAACATTGATTCTAAAATAAAATTTCAAATTTTATTTCTTATTTTTCAAAACATTACTTGGAAAAAAGTAAAAATTTTTCACTTTTTTAGAATCATTCTCTGAGAAAAATATAATTTTTTCGTGTTTTGTATATTTCAAAAGTTTCAAGTATGTTTATAAAATTTATTGAACATATTTCTGTTTTTTATTGTAATGTGACATTTAAATATAAATTCCAAATGAAATTATATTTGTATTGTTTTTTTCTTTATCAGTACAATGAGTAATTAGCTTAGAATTTGCAAATCAATCGCAACAACTCAAATTGATCGATAATCTATAAAGTTCATAAATTTCTTTATTTTTCTTTTTTGTTATTCTTTTTGGTCTTATTGATCTGTTGCCAATCAATTATTGGATTTTCATGATATTTTCGAACAATTAATTGGATTAATTTTATGTTATCTTCGAAAAACATACAAGTTTTCAGTAATAATTAGTAAAGCGTTTAATTCAATATATTTCTTAACTGATATTGTATGATTGATATTTTACATGGTATAAAATTGGATGTAAGGAATAAAAATAATTTGAATAAAATTTCGACCAAAAAAATTTAGGACTAAAAAACGAAAAAAACTACAAACTTTATTCGAAATTTATAAGACGATGAATTGCATGCAAGCGTGCTATTTATTGATGAGTGGTTATTGGCTTGCTGCAGCAACAAATGGAGTAGATGTTCAGGTAAATTTTATTATAAAAAAATAAATATTGAAAGGAGGAATTAGGAGATTCTAAAACTTAACTATTGACATAAGTTTTATAGATTTTGAGTTGATTAGAAATTATTCCTTATAAATTTTTATTTGGTAGGATTACTGATATAAACTGTCTATACAAAATGCTGTAGTTTCTATATGCAAATTCATATGGTATTAATTATTACGATAGAAACGTAGAAGAAGATAAAATTGATCCAAATTTTGCTTGGTCAGGAAGATTTATAGTAAATAACCTTGGCTACTATAGTTTCATCACAATAACACCTGGTAAAACTGGTGTTTTTTGGAATAACTGTTATACTTCGGAAGGAAAGTAACAACAAAATTTGTTAGGATAATACCACTTGTTGAAATTTCTTAACTTCATTACAATTTCATTAAGTGATTAATTGCGCCCGAAAAAGAAATATTAGAATGACATCTTATAAATGGCACAACTTTTTAACTAAAATATATATTAAAACTACTTAAAATTAAACTCACCGTTACAAAGTAGAAATTGAATAAAACCTAAACTGAATTAACTTTTTTAGAAGTAGAAATACTTTTTATAACAACCTTAATTTACAATTCTTTTAAATTTATGACAGACTTGTGATAATCTTGCTGATCACTAAGAACCTTTTATGAAAGAAGCCTAAAATTTAATAAAATATTCGGAGAACGATTAATGCAACGCTGCAAGTTGGAATTTATGTATCAATCAGAGGCTTTACAAATAAGAAGTTACTACATTAAACATTTTTCCTTAATCAAATCAGAAAATAGTTTCTAAATAATCTTAATCATTTCAAATTTTTCTCGAGAGATAAAAATAAATCCTTTTCTTAAAAATTCAACCAATTATTTATCATCGTTTTTTAGAACAATACATTTGGGAATACAACAAATCTTACGCAACTTGTTACTGATATCAAGTTGTACCTCAAGAAGTTCTATGATTTAAATGAACATTTCCCGGAAGAAATTATCAGAGGCAAGGACAAAATTGATGAAATCGAACAAGATGCTCGAAAGATAATAGAAGCAATCAATCAAGTACGAAATACTTGGAATTATGAAGATTATGAAAAAAATATGGCAATAATCTGCGGAATGTCAGATGAAAAACAAAATATTAAGTAATTTAAGTGTAAAATCTCCCAGAAATTTCTTCATTCATTCTTTTCAAATTTCCTCAAATACAAAATTTCCCACAAATTTCATCATTTTTCTTTCCTATTTTAAATAACTATTTATTTTCCGTTTTAAATGACTACACTATATGCTATAATTGATACTGATAAAAAAAATATGGCAACAATCTGCGGAATGTCTTTCCATATTGCAATGCGAATTTCAATTTATTATGCTACAGAAAAAAACAAAAAACGATCCCATTGTTGTAAGAGAAAACGATCAAAGAAAAACCCCACGGTTTATGTTAGCTCAACGTTTTCTAATTTAACATTCAAATCATAGATGGATTTTCAATTTCATTTTATGAATTATATATCATTATAGATATTGACATTATTATGAGATTATTAGATATTGACGATTCTCTAACACCTCAATAAACGGAATGATTGACTGGATCGATACCTTTTGAACTTTTTGTATCTTACAGTTATATCATCTCAACAAATATACACCGTCTATGAAGAGCTTAACATTACCAACATTAATGCAACATTGAAGCATCAGTACCACCAAACGTTTGTCTATTTCTTTTTCAGGATCTAATTAATTATAAAAGTAAATAAAAGTTCGGGATCTAAACATGAAGCAATATTAAAAAACTTTTTTGAATATAAGAACTTTTTTGTTCATTAATAAATTAATCATGCATCCGACGATTTTGAAGCGACAAGTAAAACAAAACATAAAGAAATAATCATTCATAAACATCCGTTAAATTTATTTTTGAAGATAATAGACGTGACTTCTAATCATATGCAAGAGGCCATGTCTTATCACTAAGAAATGTCTGCTTCTTCAGAATTTATCTATCACTGAAAGTACTGCTTCCAAAATCCAAACACGAAGTAATATTTATGAAGCACACCAACTAATCTTATTTGCCACAAACTATTGGTGCAGTGGCATTTACTTACTGAAATGGTTATCCTATAATATTATGCAGATTACCGAACAATCAAAAAAAACAAAAACAAGTGATATCTGTTGGCAAGTGATATCTAATAACAAAATTATAAAGAAATTCACATGTTTTATGAATAACAATTAAGGATATGAGACTCTATTATATGTAATAAAATATATAACTTGGATAATTGGCCCAGAAAAACATGCGAATCGTTTCGATCTATAATAAGTTATAGTATCGAAATTTATATGAGATCATTAAATCTTCACTGCATTTTTCGAACCACTTATTGATTTAATTTTCGTTTCTACTGCTGCTTTTCGTTCACGTTTCTTCAAATTATCCATATTTACTTTCAAGATACCAGCATATGCCAACTGGAACTTATTTACTTCTTTAGCGTGCACCTGAAAGATAATAGATGAACAAATACAAAAATATTAAATGAGTCTGAGCAACCACAAAATTTTTGAGTGATTACATCATCCATAATCATTTTGAATTTAGAAAACAAATTTATGATCGAAGAAGAAGCAGTCAATTTTTTGAACATTAACGTTCATTTCAAATGAGCAAGCTTAATATTTCACATCATTTCTTTATTCTTACCACAGTACTAATTTTCTTGTCACCAAGTTTTACTCGAAACAGACAAAGATCTTCGCCTTTCAGTGACTGTTGTGCTTCGTTTCTTGGATAAGGCTTCGTCCTTCCATCATCTAAAAATATCTAATAAAACAATAAGTGAATATAGATGATTGAACAAAAAACAAATGAATTAATCAATTAACTGATTAAATTATAAATAATACACGGTATAACTTATCCCAACGGTATGATAAATAGCACTTAGTTCCGTACTTTCTGCTGTATTTCAACTCCTTCTGTCCTTTAGAATTCATCTCACTCTTCCAATAGAATTCGATAAACTATTATAAGTTGTAAACAATTTCATAAGCGCATTTTATAATAATTTCATTTCATATTGTAAGTTGAGTTCAATACAAAAATACCTATTTGATTTGAAAAATTGTCAAATATTAACCTTGATGCATTGTATTTCGAATTTTCGAATTATTGTTCGAGTACTTATCTTGATCTCAAAAACAGAAAAAAAAAGAAGTAAGAAATATTTTTTAGATAAATAATAAAATTTCTTACAATGTTTTAGTGTAATAGTTATTGTATGCTGAGTGGAAGTACGACATTTCTGAAATAATTTTGCTAATTCTACCAAGAAATGATCGTTGTCCAATAAAGTCATCTGCAATTCTTGAATCTACTTAAAAAAATAATAATAATACTTCAAAGAATAGCACAACAATATCGAAATTATTTACCATACTTCATTATCATTCATATAAAATACAATTTTTGGACCATATGAAATGAAAAGATGTTGTGCAGTGACGAATAAACTGAAGTTTGCTTGATTTTCTCCTTGAGTTTCTAATCTCAGGAATGGACAATAGTACAGCCTGTTATTGTTCCTTAAACTACTGTCGTAGCTAAACTGAAGTCCGAATTTCATATTTCACAACTAGTAATCAAGTACTAAATGCATACATTAGAAGATACTTGAAAAAAATTAAAATAAATATCTGATTAATATTTAGGCTCCAACAAATTGCAATAATTTCTTAAATTTCTCAGCAAGCCCTGTACTCTCCGACTAATCAGGCTACTTCCTGAAACTTCACCATTCATCTTAGTTCTTGCGGGTTCCGTCTCTCTTGATCATTTTTTAAGCAAACCGAAGTCTTAGTAGATCACAGATATGTCAGTATGAAAAACAAAAATCCCTGATGGAGAAACTCGCTTTCATCTACTGAGAAATGGCGACTGATAATTTGAAAGGGACAAGTGCATCTAACCTGTGGCGGATTCCGTCTCGGGATTCTATTTTTGGCCTTTTTCCTGTATATCTCTTTTGAATAATTCATAGTTTAAATTCTTGATTTGAATTCTATTCCAATTCCTTTCGAATTTGTATGAAATTTAAAGCAGTAATTAACAATTTTTGTCTATTTATCTTTTTCATTATGATAAATTGATCATCTTTTCTAAATTCTGATAATATGAAAATTCTTCTTGTTTCATATTTATATCACAGCCTTCACTTCGACTAAATTACTTGAAGGAAAAAACGTGAAAATCAAAGTAATATTGCATGGAATCAATTATTTTGTTGTGCTAATTAGCTTTCGTGTGATATACGATCCAATCATCTTGCAACGTACATAATTTTGTATTTTTGATATAATACCATGTGGAACTGTTTGAGTCCTTCGTTTGTATTTTCAACATGAATATTCGTTGCAGTTCATTCTTAGGATCTTTCTTCTGTCTTTTTCTCACTAAATTATTTTAAGCTTTCGAGCTCACAACGGAAAGCATTTCATTCAACGAGCGCGGTAAAGTATCAGCAAATTGAAAACGCTAACTGAAATAAGCCTCGGAAACCGCAGCTTCCCAAATTTTTAGTAAATAGATTTTCATACTGTTTTGTACATACTTCGTTGACGCTACTAAATAAAATGGTTTAGAAATGCCATTTTATTCATGCACTTGGAATAATGGTAATACACGTTAGTGAGAGATTTTATTCTGTATAAACAGATCGTCGTGTTTCATTCAATGGTGCAGCCTGGCTTTGCTTTTCGACACAAAACAACGCATGTGTGTACCGCAGGACCGACGTAAATTTTTTCGCTCCCACCGTAGCCAACCGTGGCACGTTCGTTACGAATATCAGCCTGAAAATGACGTAAAAGAGTATCGTTAGAAGAAACATAATTGCTTAATGGTTAATTAAATATGGTCTGTGTAAATTTGACACTGAAAGTTTACACTTACTTTACCGAGAATTTCTTTACCATCGATGATTAGAACGGCAGGAGAAATGTTTCCCTTATGATGATCTACGTGCACTGGAATCCATTCTTTGATACCAAATTGAGCTGCTTCCTTAAACGGTTTCCAAGCGTAATCGAAACCGCGTACTTTTTCGGGAAGTTCGAATAAAATTTGAATTGAGCCGATATTTTTGCGATATTCATGGCCACCCCAACCAAAACAAGCAGCAATTTTGCCGCCATCATTCCAAATACGACCCATGACTGGTTCACCAGACTGATACCACAACGCCACGTACTGATTCGGATTCTCACCGGATAAAGTATTAAGAGCGCTAAAATTCGCTTTTTGCTAACATTTGAGAATTCATACACTACACATAGCACAAAATTAGGAAAACTAATGATACCGATCGAGAGCTTGGACTGGTTTGCCAGTCGCTGGCCATGGATCGCCGTAACGAAAATCGGCCCATTCATCAAGCGTAACACGAACAACCGGCTTCGGCGGTCCAGTGCTACATTCGTGACAAACACAATTCGGTGGTCCACCCTTCAGTTCTCGTACAATAATAAGCATATCATTTAGTGCACCACCCGAAACCTCTTCCACTTTTCCGTCATGTGAAAATCGCGCTGAAGTAATGGCGGAATAATTCATTAGTAAACCTGAGAAAAGTTTGTTTGAAAAGATAGCAATATTGATTGAGGAATTGAGTTGAGGGAAATGGACGACTTCAAATTCATTTATTACGATTTTCTCACCGATTTCAGTTTTGTTATCAACGTAACCGAGAAGTGGTCCTTCCTTTCGTTCGTGCCAGAAAATAGGGAACGAATCACCGCAACGCAATAATTCAGCTCCTTTTTCAAATTTCTCGAAGCGATCCTTATATTTAATCCAATTATACCAGAAGCCTAATGTTAAATGATCGCCTTTGTACTGCAATACCTGAAAGTGCTACTATCGTTCAACAAAGGAACTTCAAACAGAAAAACCTGATTTTCAGCCTAATGGCAATGGAAAAGACCTGAATTTGTCCGCCAAGGTCCTTGGCACCAGTCAGTTCAGCCTTGATGTACGGGAAGGAGCATTCGATAACACCGCCATTGTTCCAAGCTCTTCCGTGTATCGGTTTTCCGTGCTTGTACCATAAGGCCACATACATATTTTGTTGTCCAGTGGCTCGGACTGGATTATCCGGAAAAGGCGAACCGATCGGACCAAAAGCCCAGGTATCTTCCTTAGCCGGTGGGTTTGGCATCTTTCTGGTAAAACAATGAAATTCCAATCTAATAAATCATTATTTATAGAAGTTAATTAATTTGAATTTCTAGTGCCGAATTTGAATTGATGTCTGCAGTGTGCATGCAAATTTTTTTCTTTAAATTTAGTTTGAAATATGAAAATCTTTTCTCAATCATAAAATAGGAAAATTTCAAAGCTATTTTATTCAAAATTTAAAAGTTTTGCAGATTTTAGATAATATGATGTGCTTTTATAGACAATATCATTTATTGTAATAAATTTGTAAATTATTCATAATAAAAATTTTCCAATAAAAAGCAGCTTTAGTATTTCGTCTGTTGATATTAACATGTTCGCCATTGCATTTGGTTCGTTTTGCTAGCGGAGCAGCTTGCTTAATTCGTTTCGAAAACGGAAAGTCTGAGTAGAAATTACGGCAGAAATGCGTGTATTCAAATGACTGCTCACGTAACTAAGATCACTATACTTACGTGACTACTCATGTGACAAAGGTAGAAGAAATAATTTCCGCCTGAGTTCATCTAATTCTAATTAATTCAATAATTTTCTTCAATTTTGATTGCTTTCTTCCAGTAGGAGTTTTGCTTCTCTCATTTTTTTAATTGAAAGTAATGAGAAGTAACAGTTGAACATAAATACTATTGTTTTTATTCGAAATCACATTTTTCATCAGCACGTAATTGAATTTTTTCCTTCAGTTTTAATTGATCGATTAAGCGCTACTTTTTTAATCACTCCTTTTTTTTTCTTCGGAATATTTATCGTTCGAGATTTTCCCTATTAGTGTTTGCAGCTAAACAATCGGACGAAAAGATATTAATTCATCATAATTAACTAGATAATTGAAATACCGTTAAAATGGTTAACAGCATGAATTTAAGAAGGAATTTTGAAGATCTTCGATATGTAGACGATATATTGTAATAGTCAGGACTTTGATTCCCAAGTGGGAAATTCCTGGATGAAAATGTTTTGTTCAGTTATTGAAATTAGGTCAATTTAAACCAGGAAGCATATACAATTTGCAGTACTAATTAGTGAGATCACATCGAAGTTCTCATTTTAAACTCCGTCAGTGTTAATCGTTTTCTTTACAGCAGCATCCGTTGGCGGCATTGTAGCCGTTTCATCCAATATACCTGTTTTTCCGGAATCCTGAAACGATAAGTATTAGATTGCAGTATTGCTCATATCACAACATATTTTGATGATTTCATGTTAATAATAAAGCACAAATTAACGGCGCTTGGTTACCTCCATACGCTCATCCTCACGTTTAACTTCACGAACTGTGATGTTGTATTCATCACCGTCAAGCATATTATCACCAAACGCATTTATGTTTGAATTATGGCTAATAGTGTCATCTTCAAGTTCAATGTTAATATTGTCCTTTCGTTCAGCTGAGACTTTCCTTTCCAACGAGAATGAATTTATCAAATTACGGGCATCCTTGCAAATATCGTCTGCTGGAAATAATTTCACTTTCATAATAAAAAGTAATTCTCACATCTCTACTATGTTGAAAAATCAAAATTATCGATTAAATGAAAGATTTTCCCGACATTGTTTGATGAGGTTGGCGAATAACACAGCTAGGGCAGATCCTTCTTGAGCCAAGTTTTTGTTATCTTCGATTTCTTCTCGCAGTTTCCGGACCAGAATGGATGTGTATGGTAAATGTTCATCCGTCTCTGTACGACGTATTTCAGCACTATTTTGTCGTGCAATCAAAGCATTCGACAGCACTTTTAACACTTCGCATACGCCCTCAATACATTACCACAAGCTATACAGTGAGAAGAAACTTCGATCACTTCTCTAATTAAATGAGAAATTTTGATGTCTTTCAGATTTGATTATATTTTAGAATTTCAATAAGTGAAAGATTGTTAAGTTTCTTGAGTATAGTTCTAGGAATGAAGAGATGGAGAACTGCTTCTCTTTCCACCAACCTCACATTGTTTCTTCAATTCTGTTAAAACTTGAATAAATCCGTGAAGTGACCGCATCGCTTCTTTACCAGTGATTTCCATATTTCCCACTGACTAAATATTCAAGAAAAATGAAGAGTTGAAAGCTAAATGAAAAAAAGCGGACAATGTACCTTGGCCATTTCCGCACTTGTATAAACGATCCTTCCTTTGAGCTCATAGATGATTTCACTTGCTGGCATCCACGGATGAGCTTCATTGTTACATTGGCCTTAAGTAAGCATGCTTAATATGTATACGATTGGTTGACAACCGAAACAGATACAGTTTACTTCTTCCTTCGATACTATGAAGAGGCTTGTCCGAAGCACTGTTGCTCGGCTTAACACTGCACCAAGCTTATCACCGCATTATCATTTTAAGATTGATTAAATTCTCTCTTTCAAATTACCAATGCATAAGGCGCAGAGAATTTTTTCGCATTTTGTGCACCACAAATACAATGCGGCGGTTGTCTGCGGTGAATACAAATGGCACTTTTCGCATTGCCAATCGGGTAGGGTTAGATCCTTAAATGAAATTGATGAATTCATTATTTTGATGTGTAATATTAACTTTTATTGGGTCTAATTTTCCTGGAGGAATTTGGGCTTATTAAAGAACCCGTAGATGTATGATAATTGAATTGCTTATAAATCTCTGTAAAATATCTGCGAGTTGATATGTTTTCGATTCGGTATTTCCGGAATTGCGAAATATCGAAGCTCATGGTGACGATCATAATCAGTTAAACTTGATGACGATGTAGTTTCAAAAGACCCTAACCTCGGATTGATTCATTATAGAGGATATTCAGGAATCAGAATCACTGGAACAAGTAATAATGTTAATGAAATAGATTGAGCTAACATACGTTTTTTATACCTGTTATCGACTGAATTTCAACAATTTTGTAAATGTTGTAAATTATTCAAAATATTAAACAAAGATTTGCGTATCTATTCGAATATGTAAATCCCCCTAGAAATGACAATAATATTTATTATTAAAAACGCGTTAGTGATTTTGGATTATATGAAAGGTTTTAACATTTATAATAATGCATTCACATTTGCATGCACCACGATTTACAAATTAAAATTCTTCACAGATATTTGAAGCTTTCATTTTATTCCATGTTGAATAAGCATAAACACAGCATTTCAGTACAAAGAAGAATTCACTTTCACTTTACTTTCGTCAATTATTTTGCCTTCCAGAATTAAGTACGCAATTATAGCAAATTTGAATGAGGAAAATGTTCAAGAAGAGCTTACTTTTGATATTATATGAACAATAATGACAACAACAATAGGTTTTTACCTACGACTAAATTATTCCCGAATTTTGTTGGATTCACAGTTAAGTTTTCCCCTAGATATGAGTCATTATCATTAACTTATCTATTGTTAAAAAATTTAGCGTGGTCATTTTTCTCTCATATAGACAAATTTTTGGGATCTTTGCGCTGCTTTTTTATTTTCGTTTAACTTCTTGATTGTATTAAACTCCTTATTTAAGATTATTTTATCCTGATTAAGCTGTCTAATTAAAAACTGTTATTTTCACTTCAATACTTCGTAACTTAATCGCCAGCAATTAAATTACGATTGCGCGTTTACCATATGGCATTAAATTTCGAATACCGAAATATTTATTATTCTTTAAATGCAACGATTCGGATTCATAAATTTGAATTAAATCAGTAATATTTATATTTAACTCTAGTGCTTTCGACGTGTTTCTGATTAAAACAAATTTGGAAAAATTTCATTAATTTATTGTAAATGGATTTTCATGTTAAAGAAATGTTTATGCAAAAAGTATCCAGTTAAAATTTGGGTTTCTTTTGCTGTTTTATATTATCTTCATTAGCTTAACTTTTTGCAAATTGTGATGGATAGGTAAAATTAGAAATAGAATTAGATTTAAGTGCATCTGAATGATGTGCCAAAAAGAAAAAGATAGGAAATCACTTTGCTTTCTTTCACAATCGAAATTTCCAACTACTGGCTTCAAATTCCAATTGCAAAGAAAATTCCTTGACTTAAATTTTATAATGACTCATTTATTTTTATAGTCTTTAGCAGTTCCTATTTCGAATGGGTACTTCAGTACTTACAGACCTTTTCCCTTCTTTTTGAAGTAACTGAATCAAACAAAACGTTTGAAATCAATTAGATAAATAACTTTCAATAATGACGAAAATGACCGAAAGTATCGGAACATCGATTTAATAGGATCACTAAGCAGTAATTTGGTTCACAATCACTCTCGAGGAAAAATTAATAACAGTGAGGAGCTAATAAATTGTAGTAAAAAGTGAGAAAGGTTGTGCAGTGGTAACAAATGACGATCTCGAAAATTGTTGTAAAAATTTGAGTGTATATGTTTCAAATGAGAGGTGAAGAATTGTAAGCTCATTTTAAATTGCCTTTTGTTGGGAAAAGTTTAAGAAAAATTGAAACAGAAGGAATAATGAAATGATAGACAAGTAACAGCTAACTGGACTAGCCAGACAGACGAACAGGAATTTCAATATGTTTAACAAATCCTATTGTCTTGTTTTTTGCAATCATTCTATATTCTTGATTGATTTATTAAATTGCTTCTTACCAATCAACTCAGAGTGCATCGATCAAGGATCCCACTATCCTGAAAATTTCGTTTGGATTCAAGATGATCATTTTAATGTAACATGCAAGAAAGGTAAAATTGAGGTTAGCTTCTCCGTTTTCATTTGAAAAAGATATTCTTCCGTGAAATTTATAGATCCAGAAGAATTAAAGTTCAGGAATAGAATGCTCACTTCGAGTTCGCAGGGTAGATTGTGAAAGAAATTCCATTCTTACTTTATTCTGCCAAGCTTAATTATCGTATTTTTTTGCTTTTAGTTCACATATTATATGGAGATAGTATATTTATAATTCACTTTCATCCTTCTCCGGAACAACTTTTTATGTATTTTGAAGGTACGATTTAAAATCCTGCTGAAGAATTTAAGTCGTTAGGTACTGAATTGTGTAAGCGACCGTGGAACTTCGATACCACTTATGACGCCATCATTCTGGGAAAACGATATCGAGTATTCTTGTATGGATGATGAGTTCAAAGGTGAGGAAGGATCGGGGGAAGAGAACTTTCAGAAATGTAATGGTCGAGAAGAATATTATTACAGTCATTTTGTTATTTCATGCATCACAAACAGGTAAGTTTGAACGATTGTTTGGAAAAGGACCGGTAGAATTCTCAGAAGTTGCGATCGTAAAATTGAAGAAATAAATTAATTACCAGAAAAATTTTTTCACAATTGCAATCATATTGATTGAAACGCAACTATTTGCTTTATCTAATCGTTATTGAATTTATGTCAGTCGTCATTTAAAATCAAAGTTGTAGGTTCATAGCATGCTTGGATAAAAATGGCGATACCTTGAGAGAAGGGCTTTTTCTTTTGGAACGCAAACAGCTCAAGAACTGTCACATCTACAATAATGGTAAAAGGGCAAGAATTGAAAATAAAGGTTTTACTTCAGTCTTCCCGTCTGATATACTTTATTACAAAATCAATTACTCCTCGGATATTCCTAATATCGTGTAATTGTGCATTGCTTTATTTTCTTTCTTACTATCAGTATCAGTAAATTTGATATGCTATCAGTAAATTTTTATTTCTAACAATTTAGGTTGCTTTAATGGAACAGATTATGATGATATTATGGACGAAACATTACACATCAAGAAATACACAATTTGGAGTGAAGGTAATTATGACATGCGTTGTGGTGACATTGGAGTGCACATCTACAGGTAATGCTCGCGAATACGACATGTACATGTATCCTGAATTGAAGGCAAAAGATTTTCAAGTTTCTAACTTTTCGAAGTGTAGCGCAAAAATTAAATGCTAAAGTTTGTTTGATTCGAAAAGATTAAATCAATTCGATGTCTAAACTTCGCAGAATTTTTTCTACAAATTACTGCTGCACTGAATTCGGAATTCGTCTAATTATTTTCATCACAATTTGATTGTTTTGACAATATGAAATACTAAATTAGATAATTTTGAGCGAACACTTTTTTTGAATTTTGACTATATCTTATCAATGTTTAATTTTTCAGATGTCGCTTAAGTAACGATAAGAAAATTTATGCAGGAACAGCTTGGATCGATGAAACCGATACGATACATGTTTGTGGAGAATAAACGCTTATATTACGTAAGAATTTAGATTCACTTAGTATCGGTCTTTGGCATCATTGTTGATCTTCTCACATTGTATGAATACATCAAAGTTAATCTTTTCTATATAATGTAAAGAAGCAAATCCCCAAATTCTTCTCTTCTCTATTATTTTATTTTTTCTGACTTTACTACCAATTTGTGTGACCGTAAACATCACAGTTTCTTGCATATTCTCATGGATTACGATATCTTACTTTAAACACTAAAAAGAGATGAAATAGAGATTTCATTTTTTGTTTAGTTTATCAATCACACTCTCTTATCGTAAGCGGAGTAATCTTTGATCATACTGCTCCGCTCAAAAGTCCAATACTTATGAATGCCTTCTGATAAAATGCTGGCTGTAATTTTAAAGTTAACGAGATCCTTTCACACTTTCCGTTATTGCGAAGTCCACAGTATTCAATAGCTGACGTATCCTGCTTTTGATGCGTTATATACATGTACAAACCGGACATATCTTTTCGTTCACTTCTTGGATTTACGACCTGTGAAGCATTATTATTATTTAAGTAAACTTTCGTTTGACATAATAATTTTGGACAAAGCGTGCATTTCGATAACAAAGTATATTGATGCCATCAAATTATACGCTTTTCTTGTAATCAAAAGGTATTGAAACGTGAAGTGAATAATCGATTTATGAGAGTCAAATGATGTTTAATCAAACAAAGCGAGTAGTTTCTTATACCATGGAAATTTTTTAAAAACTATAGGCGTCACTGTCAAAAAGTCATTCTTAAATTCTTCTGTAAATATACACTTTTAATTTCAGATCAGAAAGCAGTCACTGATCTTGAATTTTGAGTGTGAAATATTTGTACTGTCCATAACTTGGATAGTGGCACAATCTCTAATTATCCTTCACTTTATCTTGCATCACTGTTATTTATTTTTACAAGATTTCAATTCCTCAAGAAATTTCTATTATTCGAAGAAAGTTACCTGTAATTTGCAGCACTGATTCTTACAAAATCCTTCCAAACAGCATTCAGAAAACCCAACATATATTATTTGAGAAGCATTCATAATTTAAATTTGATTTCCTATATTCAAAAAAAGACACATGATATTATGTGATCTTCAACAAAAAAGAATTTGAAAAATTATCTTAAAGCTGAATCAGTAGTCTCCTTATCATAAAAAATGAAAGTGAAGAAAAATGATGAAAAATGCATCTTCCATATTCAAAACTATAGCAAAAAAAGTAAAAGGAGAACCTTTTTCGAATACTTCACTATCAAATAACTGCCTATTTGTTTAATTTTCTTAAATCGCATTTTTGAAAAAAGGAATTGTATTTCAGCGCGGAACATTGTTAATCATATTCTGCGAAGTGTGGTTGCAATTATCGCAGCTTATATCAAGCAACATTCTAAGCTAACATTAAGAAATATTCTAAAAACAGAATGATCGGTTCAAAGACAGTTAGTGTAGTTTTTCTTTGTTTTAAGAAAGAGTCTTCCCGTGCTATTATTAATTCGACACTTCAATCAAAAGATCGACTGAAATGAAAAAATTCGTAGTAGCCAAACAACCGTCACATACTGTTGTCATCATTGCCCAGCGAATATATAACATCTTATAGCAAACCATTTCTGAACCGTGGGTTCATTCTGGATTGCTAAAATTCACTTAGTCTAGCTGGGTGATAATGACAAAATTTGTGTAAATTGAAATGAAAACTAAGATTTCATATGAATGAAATGGCGTTAAAATCTTTAGAATAGTGAGGAGTGGTAAAATATTTTTTAGAATTAGCTCTATCTAAAACTTATTTAAAGTAAGTAAGCAAGCAACCGTTCGTGAAGTGTTTTTGACATAAGAAGCACTTTATTTATCATGATGATTATGGTGTCATATCAAAATAATAAGGAAATAATTCATTCGGAACAATGCGAATTATTTCAAATGATCTAAGTATGATGGCAATAGTATTGCACGTTTTGAAGCGCAATCTTACAGATGAATTTAAGACTCGACCGGAAAGCATTTTTTGGAAATCAATTTTATTTCATTCTTCATCTCTATGCAGTTTTCAAAAATTGAAGTGTTAGCCGTCTAAAGTAATAATAAAGGATAGGGGGAGACCATGTTACTAAATTTTATGTCAAATTAGAACGTATGAGAATACTAATTTAATTGAAAAACATTGGATGATTTGTTCTTGGCTTGAAAAATCCGTCACTAATATCAATTCCATCTCTAAATTCCGACATACTTTCGACTGTCTCATTGCAAATGTTATTCACCTTGTAATGTGATATGAATAATTGATCGAATTTAGAGTTTATTGTGCATAAACTGATTATGTTAATATTTGAATGTGGATGAACCACGCATCAAATTACCTTTAATCTCAAATACAGCAAAATATTTCCAAACGCATAATGTTTTATCCCTAGATGAAAATTTGTACTAAAAAATACATCAGCCAGTAATTCTTACTGAAAATGGGAATATCCATCTCCTCTTGAGTCAACGTACTCTTTTCGAGTTACCTTATCATTTCTTGAGGCTTTTTACGACGATTTCTAGAATAATATGTGATATATGGAATATTTGGAGCAAATGTCACGGATAAAAAAAAAAATTAAACACTGTATTTGTCAGTATCAAGCTATGCGAAAGGTTTTCAGTTTCCTCATCAGAAATATTAATAACTTCTGATACAGTTAGCTCGCCTTGCTGTTATTCGCTTTATAGCGTTTTCCGTGGTAAAATGAAATGGAAATATATAAGTGAGAATATTGTCATGCTGGTAAAACCACAAGCAATGCAAATGATTATAAATATATACGGAAAGGTTTTACCTGAAATATGTGACTGATTAATTTTATCATATTTCATAGCGGAAATCGAAACTTCTTTCATTATCATGCATGAGAAGCGAGGAAAAGATTTAAAACGGGTTAGGAGCAATGCTCGTAAAATTTTTCGAGATAAATTTTAGTCGTATCGTGATATTGATGCTTGTTCGTGAAATTATGATATTATTACACTTAAAAGTACAAAAGCATTCGATAATATAAAAGTTTTGCTCATGATGAAAAAATAGCTAAATAACTCACTATTTTTTCTCACTTCTTCCTTCCTATATATTTTCATCGCATTTGGAAGTGAATAATTGGATTTTTTCTTCCCTAAACGATAATTTCATTATATTATTTACATTCCTCTGTATAATATAAACACCATCACAGGAATTATTCGACAAATAAAAAATATGAATTTGTGATTTGCGCTTCCGTAGATTGGACAATGTGACCAATTAATATCAGATATGAATTGATTACTTTTCCAATGCTTTCGTAAATTGTCTATGAAATGGACTTTATAGTTTTCTTGGCGTGTTCATGTGGAAAAAATTGAAGCGAAATAATTTTACAATAAAGAAGAGCGAAAAAAGTAAGTACCTCTAGTGGATACTAATGAGGTCTGCGTGAATTCAGAAGTATCAGTAGTGGATAAAAATGACGTCTGCATGAATTGAGAAGTACCAGTAGTGGATACTAATGATGTATTCGTGGATTTAGGTTTGGTAGATGTTTGATATGATTCAACAAGTTCTTAAGTAATATAAAATGAAAGGAACAATGTAACTTAGAAAATACGAATAAGTTGAAGCATGTGCTTGCTGCGCAATTATAAATGCGAAGATCAATTCAGGTCATCCGTTATCTGTTCAGTTTGTCTAGGTGTGGGTAATTCCACTCCGTGTTTAGTTGGTTTCCTGATTTTATGGTTCATGATGAGCCATCTGGGCTAGATTTTATAGAAATTAGAAAATTTTTTCGTTATTCGATCATTTTCGATTTTGTGGCATATGATAAATCATTTAAATCAATTTTATTGAGAATGAAGACGCATACGGGTAGTTGTCACGGTTTCTCGCTTGCTGGAACTTCTAGCTGTAATAGAACAGGCAGTTTGATTTCTGATTTCAAATACTTTTTTCATTAGTTGTTACAATAAAGTTTTATATTAAATTTTGTCATCAAATCCAAAAATAAAGCGATACCATATGAGTGACTAATATATCTCTTAGTAGTGGTTGTTTCCTTATGGGTGGTATCTGATCTCACAAATAAAGATTTCGCTTCTGAAAAGAAAAAAAATTCCGTTCCTCAAGTACAATCACTATTCTCTAAAGCGTCAAATATTTAGACGTTAATCCATTTAAGTTTCGCATGCAAAGTATTTGCTGCCAACAAAATTTGCGTGAGTACTAAAATATTTGGAAAAAAAATAATCCGTGAAAAAGATTCCATGCCTGATGAAGCAATCATTCTAATAAATGTAGAGAGTAACCTCAAATATGATAACTTCTTGATTTATAGTTACAAGTTAAAAAGGTCAATTGATAATTTCATTATAATCAAATGTAGCATGCTTTTTTTCTTGCGAATGTTTATTTGTGAAAATGAAGAGAAGGTTTTCTTTGAAGAACCCAAATTCTAATCCAATAAAAAAGAGATTACCAATCGAAGTGCCTGAAGCGAGAATCGAATACGAAAGAGCTATCAGAGGAACTGTAAATGCATTTCCTTTGGTAATATGAGAATGGGACTGTAATGCACGCACGATGAATACTATCCCAGCACTGACTCTGTCACAACCATCCATTAAAGTTAAAAAATTTATTGAAAACTTACAATCAACCGTTATGTGGAATTTTATAACCTATAGATTATGCAAATGTTAAGGATTAAATAAAATCTTAATAAAAAAACAATGTCTGAGAAGGAAAGTTTTCATCTGAAAACAGTAAGCCAGCTAAATTGGAAGAGGAAGAGATATTTCTGCGCTGTTTCAACAATTATTCGCATGGATTCCGTCATCTTTAGTTTGGAAGGATTGTTTGATATTTGCACTTTTGCAGTAAAAGCATATCCGGATCGTTCTTTGTTCCTTGTTCTCTGTTTTCTACTTTTTACGCTTTTTTGTACATTTATTGTTCTTTGTTCTATGTAGTCTATTTTCTATTCTTTATCCTCTGTTCTTTATTCTTTATTCTCTGTTCTTTATTCTTTATTCTCTGTTCTTTAATCCCTGCTTCTTATTCTTTATTTCTCTTTTGTCTCTATTCTCTATTCTTTTCTTTTTCTATTTCTTGTTCTCTGCTCTTTGTTTTTTTCAAACTACTATGAGACCATGGGTTATTGCTGAACAGTTACAATGATCTCGTAGGATAACAGATCATTGCTGAACGGATGATTTCTGTGGGGTCACAGGTCGTTGTCGAGCGGTTAAGATGATTGCTATAGTACCGTTGATCATTACTGAACAGTCAAGATGATCTCATAAGGTCATCGATCATTGTTGAACATTTAAGATGATCCGATATGGAGTTAAGTCGCCTTACGATCGTTTATAAAGTAGTGCACTAAAAACGAATTATCTCAACTTTTTGGTGACAATTTTATAAGGAATCATAATGGTTCAAATGTTTAAAAAGTTAAGATGACCTTTTATACAATTATGCAGTAAAAATGTAATCTTTTGATTTAGTCTGATTTTGGGGAGAGAAATGGAATAGATACCTTTTAATATTTTTATTGAAATCATACACGTAGCTTTCCCGGAAAACGAAAAAGAGCCAAATTATAGCAAACTGTAACAAGTAGAAAAATATGAGCCATAATGAGTAGAAGTTACATATTTGGAGTAAAATATTAACACTATCATGCGATTTTGCTGTCATTGATGATGCCCTAAAGAATTATTATTTCCGTGCGTGAATATGTGTCGTACGTAAGCCGGAGCAAAAGAAAAGACGACAGTAGCATTGAGGGCATCAGCGGAAGGTCAAATATGGTAAAATGTATTCAATACAATGAGGAACGCTTCCTCAATACATGAGAACTACTACGTAACTTTTACAATCCAAAGTCGAAGCCCAAAATTTTCGTGGATCATAAAAATAATCGTGTTAAATTTAAAGATAAAAAAAAAACAATATCAAGGCACTTTTTAAATCTTTCAAATATTTGACATTTAAAAATGTTTAAATTTGAAAAAAGCGATGGTAGGCAATACATGAGTTAATTTAATGAATGATTTTGAAAAAGATGAAATGAAACGTTTTGTACAAGAGAGCACCCCATGGAAGCAAAGATATGGAAGAAATAACAATTATTAGCGTGATTTAATGTGACTTGTTATTCGAACAATTGACCTACGATCCGGATTGATAGTTGCATTTTTATCAGTGTAATATAAATATCAATTTTGAGAATTCATATGATAAAACAAAGATTTTTTCTAGCAAATTACTTTAGGATTTATAGAAAGTTGCGAAAAGCATAACAATAATTCATGAAATTCACAGCGCATATGAGACTTCGTGAGAATAAACGATAACTATAAATGGAATAATTCATTAATTTCATCAATAATTCATAAAAAGTAATAATCACCTAGCGAACTTACTAACGCCTTTGAATATTCGAATTATGTAAAATTTAAAAAACTTAGAAGTGAAAGAAATTTAAAAAAATGGGCAAGAATCGTGGAAAAATCGTTGTTTATTTCACTCTGCTAAATCTGATTGAGACGGTATTCGTATAAAGCTAGCACTAGCACTAAGCCCCAATGGAGCGATCGTTGAAGCTCGATTCCTTGATCGGAGCTTTGCTAAAGAATTTTCTGCAATATCTGCTCTTTCATTGGCATCATCAAGCTGTGTTTGTAGTTGGCGGTATTTGCCTAGATTAACTGCAGCTACTTCTTCCTGAAATGAATCATGAATTCAGTATTTCGATACTAAACAAATTAATGAATCTTTTCAGTCTTTTTTACGCTCTATTCAATTAATTAAAAAACTTTGTTTTTTCATCAGTTCCTCAAATAATAAAGGTTAATCTTTCTTAAGTTTCTGTTTGTTTCTTCAATTTTGCTTCTTCAATCGTCTATAAAAATCTTAAAACTTAGGTTTTTATATTTTACTTATACAGAGGAAAGAAGGATTTAAGTTTGAAGCTTACCGCTTCCTCGACTTGTCGCTTATAGATTTTTATCTTTATTTGCAGTTTATCCACTAATTCCGTCAGCCGATCATTATTCTTTCTATCTTCTTCACACTGCAACGAACAAATAATTAATCTAAATGAAAAAATTTCTTCAGTCTTAATGAAAATATTAATATTAAACCTACACTTACCTGGAATTGCAGTTCTTTGATACGTCTATCACCCTTTTTCAATTCTTTCTCATAATCTGAACTTCTTCTCTGTTCACCATCCAATTCCTGTTCCAATTCTCGAATACGCATCTCTAATTTAGCTATGATTTTCTGCCCACTACGAAGTGCTGCTTGTTCCGCTTCATCTAAACGTACCTGAAAATTGAAAAATGAAAAATTGAAAAACAGTGAGGAAAGATATTTTGACTCATTTAAAAATTTTATTTCCCTGAAACTTCATAAATTCTACGTTGCTACCGTAAATTTCATATTTTGCATTAAAGTGCAACCTGCATTTCTTTGATTTGTACTTCGAGTGCGCGACGCATTCTTTCCACGTGCACCGAATGTTCCTGTTCCTGACGCAGCTCTTCTGCAAGCCGCGCTGCATCTGCAGATGCTTGCTTTAGCATTTCGTCGGTATTTTTAAGCTGAGATGTTACGTCGTCCAATTCTACCTGAAATTCACAATTTTCCAGGAAGACTTCAATGACCATTGCTGGATCAAAATGTTCTTCAAGAAAACTTTTGCTTTTTCAGTTTTCATAAAAGATCAAGTTCATATTCGTTTAAATTATATTCAAACAAATATTTCATTTTCTATTCTGAAATCCCGAAGAATATGTGTAGGGATGTAAACTTACGTGAACAGTCTGCAACTCGGCTTCCAACTTCTTCCTCGTATTGTTAATCGCGTTAACCTGGTTGGTCAAATCGTTCACTGTTTCCCGCAATTCGATAGCATCCTGTTCAGCTGACCGACGAGCACGTTCAGCCTATAATAGAATCAAAAATCATGAACTGAATGATCTTAAATTTATTAGTAATATATAACCTACCGTTTCAGCTTGATTAGCAAGTTCATCTTTTTCGGCTTGTAAAATAGCTGCCCTTTTCTGTATATTAGATAATTGTTCCCTGAAAATAAAATTATGATGGAAAATTAACAATTTTCTATTCTCAAGATTTCGATTCTGACTATGGATATAATTTTAATAATGAAATCAGAAAGATATTTACGCAAGATCATCCTTCTGTCTTTGCTCATCTTCAACTTGCATCTGCAATTCTCTTATTTGTTCCTGATATCGTTTAATTGTTTTCTGAGCATCTGCATTTGCCTTATTAGCATGGTCAAGAGCTACCTCAAGTTCCTGAAAACAAAAAAATCATATGAATATTGAGACATCGATATCTATTTAAGATCGACTTAATTTTGACCAATTTAAAGTCTTCTATCCTCTCACTTTTTAATATTTAGAATGTTTTAACAATTCTATCATGTAAAAAATAAAAATTGCTGACATTGATATCTTGTTCAAGCTTTTTTTTAATGCGTAACGTCTCTTGCTTAGCTTTCATTTCTGCTTCAAGAGTCGCTTGCATGCTTTCAAGAGCTCGCTGATGATTCTTACGAGTATTCTCGAATTCTTCTTCCTTCTCTTGGATTCTCTTTTCAATTTCAGCACGCACTTGTGACACTTCAACCTATAAATAAATTATATATACTAATGCCTTAAGCAAAATTTTTTATCTTAAATCTGATCCTGAGGTTTTCAGGGTTTAAGCCGACTATCATTCTGAATTTTTTGGAAATAATTGTCATATTTCCTGTTCAATTAGAAAAGTCACCTGTGCGCGCAAAACTTTAGCTTCTTCGGCTTCCAGAGCAGATTCAGCATCATCCAGAGCTTTCTGCAATTCATCCTTTTCAGCCTCGAGACGACGTATCATTTTCTGCATTTCGTGCACTGAACGTCCACCTTCGGTAAGTTGATCAGTTAGATCTTTTATCTCTAATGATAACGCTTTGTTTTCGCGGCGTAAGCTTTCTATTTGCTGCAAAATTTCAGACTTCATCTAATTCAAGTATTTTAATTTCTATTTCGCTTTACCCTTTATTAAAATTTCGTTTTTCCCTGTAATGAATAAACCAATAATTCCGAAATATAAACTGAAAAGTAAGATTATTTACTTCAAGTAATTCATCTTGGACGCTCTTGGCTTTGAATAATTCAGTAGAGAGATTACGGTTGTCACGTTGTGCGCTCTCAAGTTCAGCTGATAAATCATCACATTTTTTCTTCCACTCCTCTATTATGCGATCAAATGCTCGTTGTTTTTTTTCTAATGCTCCTGCATAGGCCGCTGCACGTTCAACATCAACCTGAATTTCCGAGGAAAAAATTGCTTCTATTTTCTAATTTTTGAATATTTCAATGGAAGTATTCAATGGAAGCATTCAACGAATGTATATTTATACTTCTCATTCGTCATTAATAATTTTTGCGGAAAAATAAGGTACTAAATTCAGCACTACTCAATCATTCTTGAAATTCTCATTCCTGAAACCGAACAGTACTACACGTAAGCTTTGTAGTTAACAGACAGTTGATTAAATACGAGGAATTTTCACTTACATAAATTAGTCTAATATGAACAATTTATCAAATCTGAATTGAAATTACCTGAGCATCATCCAAATCACCCATCAGTTTGTGCCTCGTCTTTTCCAGAGACATAATCTTCGCATTTGCTGCTTCATTCACATCCGTAAGATCTTGCACTTTTTCCATAAGCTTGCGCCTGAATTTTGAATTTTAAAAATTCTGTGAGACATATTAACTGAATACCGTTGTGTAGTTGCTGAAAGTTATTAAAATTTCTAAGCAAAAATTTATTCAATTCAGCAATCAAAATTTTACTTAGCTTCTTCAATTTCTTCCATCTTTGCCAGGCCTTCGCCCTCGAATCGTGCTTTCCATTGTTGAATTTCAGCGTTTAATTTACTCATTTGACGTAGACATTCGGCCTTAGCCTAAATCAGAATAGATCAAGTAAATAAAGAGGAAATGATTTAACACCGAAAAAAATTGGATGATAAATGAAGATTAAAACCTCAGATTCTTCATCAGCATGAATGCGAAGATTATCATTTTGATGCTCCAAATTTTTCACTTGAGCCGCTAGATTCTGTCGTTCTCTGAAGACTATTATTTAATTCTAGCCGCAAAATGTTGCAAAATCAGAAATTTTCAAAATATTTAAGGGAAGAAAATAAAACTAGAATAAGTTCGAGAATTTTTAAGTTCTGTTATATGAAAATGCAAATATAGCAACCTTGATTCTTCCTCAACTATACGTCTTGATTCCTCTAATTGACTTGAGAGCTGCCCTTTCAGTCGATGAAGTCCATTAATCTAAAAGTACCAATTTACTTTCGTCTGTCAGAAATTCAAGTCAGCTTTATTTCTTTAATTTCAACGATAAAAGAAGCGATTCTGAAAATAATATTCGTGACTTTGGCAACTGATTGATTATCTTCAAGAAAGTGATTCGGTTAATTTAAATCTGAGTAAAACATATCAAGCAACCAGATAAGATCACCTGATTTTCGAGCTCCTCTAATTGCCGTGACAGGTCACTATTCTCATTCGATAGTCTATTCTTTAATGCTGTGAAATCATTGATTAGACGAGTCTGAAATAATTTTTGATTAAAAAATTATTTGAAAACTGTAGTAGATGGAATATCCTGCAAAGAAACAGCCATAAAAAGTAAAAAGTAATTTATTTAAAAATAAAAGCAATTTATAACAAATTAAATATTTCAGTACTATATATTTTTTTAATTGTAATCATCTTCAACAATCATCTTCCAGTCATCTTCGGATGTAAACATAAACACAAACATAAACATTAAACATTGTAAACATTTATAACATTTTACTTCGACTCTCATTACCTGCTCATCAGCTTTTGTTTGAAGCTCAGACAGCTGCATTTCTAGCAGTTTGGAATGTTTCTCGAGTTCCTGCTTTTGTCTGCTCTCGGCATCAGCATTTGAATGTGCTTCTTCCAAGTCTCGAAGCATCTGTGCTTTATCTTTATCCAATTTAACTTTTAATTTCTGCATTTGCTCTAACTGATCGCTTAATTCCGCAACGACATCACTGTGCTTCTTGCGCAGTGTCGAAATTTGCAACTCATGATTCATATTGTTTTCCTGAAAAAGTGATAATAGTAAATAATATTGCCTATATCACCGATGGTTGAATTTATTCAGGTAGATTTTAGATTAATAAAGAAAAAGGAATACCTCCAAATCCCTCTTCAATTTAGCCATTTCGGCTTCACGTTTCTTGTTTAGTTCAATTTGCGCTGCAGTAGCTCCACCTTGTTCATCTAGACGCTCTGTTATTTCATCCAATTCACGCTGCAGATCTCCTTTTGCACGATCTGATTTACTACGTGATTGACGCTCTTGCTCCAAGTCTTCTTCAAGTTCAGCAATACTATAACAAAGCAAATTTTTGGAAAATTCATTTAGATTTTTGCTCCAAGTAAAGTACTTTCATGAATCTAGCCATTTGCATTTTAAAAATTTTCAACATTTAATTCAGTTCCATAAATTAATATTCACCGGCCCTCCAGATCCTTAATTTGTTTTTGCAATTTGTTGACTGCCGATTGTTCACCATCCAACTTATTCATTGTAGCCACCAAGTCTGTATCTTTCCTCCAATACAAAAATCGTAAATTTAAATAGAAAGCAAAAAAAAGAAGGAAAATATTCTAAATAATTCTGTCCACTTTTATCATTTAACCATAAATATTACGACAGTTCAACTTAATTTATTTAATTTTAATTATTTAGTCTTATTTTTGTTGTAATTTTTAAAACCTATTTCTACCTCTTCAAAATCTGTTCAATGTCATGTTTTTGTGTGGTAATTTCATTCATATTTTCTTGCGCTACTTTCAATTCACCTTCCACTTTTCTTTTAGCCTTTTCTAAATCCAAGCGCATACGCTTCTCACGTTCTAACTTTTCTTCCAGCTGAAAATGATGAAGTTTATTCTTAAAGTTGGAAGAAATAATAAATTCCTTTTTTTAATCTTGCAAATCATTAATTATTTAAATCAGAATTATCTATAATAAATATACTAACATCATCCAGTTGCTGCTCAATTTTTGCCTTAATTCTTTCCATATGATTAACTTTATCTTCTTCAGCTTGCAAGTCTTCCATTAGTTTTCTGTTCATCTGAAAATCAATCAATGTGACACAAATCAAAAAAAAACTGTAACTTTTTTTGAAATGCAATAAAATTTCAATATATAATCTCCTTTGTCATGCTAAATAAATTTTTATTAAATAAATTTAAAGCATTTTATGGGAAAGGCTAGAGAAGAATTAGAAAAAGCGCGGGAAAAACATGCTTGAAAAATATGTGAAAATTTAAAATAAGCAAGAAAATGCTTAAATTGCTTATAATTCGAAAAATCGAGAATTGTTCCCCCTATACCAGCAACAATTTTCAATTAATTCTTTTAACCAAATTTGGATTTTTTTTACTTTCGAACTAAATTAATCTCAACATTTTAAAATTTTAAAATATGAATGTTAATTTATACCTCTTCCTGTTGTTTCTTTTCCTTGTTGACTCGAGCAACGGCTTCATCTTGATTAGCCATTTCCCCTTGCAGCAAACGAATATTCTGTTCTCGAGATTGTTTTTCACTTTCAGCCTTTCGTAATGCCATCTCGAGCTCCTGAATTTATTCATTAATTCACCGTTTCGTATACTTTTATTATTTGAAACTATTAGTTCATAAAAATTCCATTCAGGAAAAAATTTCAAAGAAACTTGACTTTCCATACCTGATTTTTCTTCTTCAAGTCACTGACTTCTTGTTCGCTCTTCTTTTTAGCACGATTCAAGTTCTCATTTTGATCATCCAGTTCTGCAACACGGTCATTTAGATCTTGTAACTGTCGTTCCATTTCCGCTTTCATTGCATTTAGCTTCTTTACTCGTTCTTCAGCTTCAGCCGTTTGCACCTTTTCTTTTTTCAAATCTGTGAATAATCGATCTTTTTCGTTTGTCAAATCAGCGATCTAAAATTTTTTTTCTTATAGCATTAAAGAAAATAAATTAATCATAGCACAAGATGACAATAAATTCCTTCACTTTTCTTTCTATTATCCTCTCTTTACCATTATATTATACCACTCTATAATTCAGAAATTCAACGAAATTTAACAAAAATGCAAAATGTCGAAAAGAAGATAAACGTTAGCATCAACGCCCTACTGATGCATTTAAAATTGATTTTGCAGATTTTACCAGTGGAAAATTTATGAAAACATTCATTTTGAAATATTTTCATTGTGCAAAGATCTTTCCTTTTGATATCAAAATGTTTATTTTTCATTGTATGAAAGCAAACGGTTTTCAGTTGAAATCAAAATAAAATAGAAATTTAATAAATTTTTGCTGCTTTTGCTTATCTCAAGTTATTCAGTGCTTAATTCTTCTGTACGACATATTAAAATATTTAAAAAGATAGAGCATTCACGAAATCTTTGAATGTGTCATTCTAGCAATATTTCCCTTTGAATATTCATATAATAGACAAAATATCTCATTCCTCCCTTTATCGAAAAATCTACTGTCTTTTATGACGAAAATTGAATGAATTTATTTCATCTCTCAAGGAACTGAAAGAAATCATTTTTCTTGATGGAAAAGTTTGTTGATTTCGAAAGGCCTGAAACTAGATCTAATGAACTGATTAAGTTTGAGATAACATTAATAATCACAACGTTAGAGCAGATAATTAATTATGACAATGATAATAAATGCTATAATGATAATAATAATATTGCTACTGACATGAATTAGAATAAAATGTTTTCATATCGCATTTAAGTTTATGCAAATTCAATTAATTGAAATATGATCCACCTGTGATTCTAATTCTTTTCGATTTCCTTCTTCCTTCAACAGTGTTTCTTCCAAACTCTTGATTTTATCACTTAATTTATCCAGTTCTTCCGCCTCTTTACCAGCTTTCAACATCGGCTTTACACGACCGTACAATTTGAACCAATCCCAAGTGCGCACCAAGCACCAAATACGAATATTACGTTGGACCGTTAGCAGACCTGAAATTAATTAATTCATGATTTCTTTAAAATAGATGAAATTATCGTTAAAATTATATCGACCAAAAAATGAAAAACGTAAAATTTTAATGATTAGTTTTTTGATACCATTTTATAGAATTGAAAGTATTATAAGTTTTCTTTCTAAAAATTAAAATACAGTAATAACAATATAAAGTTATCAGAAGTCTCAAATAGAAATTGAAATTTTTGATTCAAGTAGAAATCGAATATCGAAAATTCAAAAATGCGTTCTACTGGATAGAAGTCCAATAGTAGTTATTTCAAAGATGCTTAAGACTGTGAATCAGATTACCTGACTTCTGATATACACGACGTTTTCTATCAGTCAAACCCAAGAAACTTCGAATTAATGCCTGTAAGTTCGTGGTTACGACACGTAACGCTTCATCACGTAAATCCTCAAGACGAGCCAAAATGCCAGCTTTGAAAAAAATCTTTGTTGATCCAATTTTGAATTCCTCATCGCTTAATTTGCCGTTATTGCACAGAAAATCAGTGATATTCTTTGCTGCCACCTTCTCATCCGGATTTTTAGCTGCGTCAGCAGCAATGATTGCATAACGATGTTTGAAGTCAGAATGGACCATCCTGTTCGGATAACCTTTACGACAAATTCGAATACCCTCTAACACGCCGTTACAGGTCAATTGATTTAAAACCAATGCCGAATCGATAACCCCTAAAAGTTATTCAGTTCTTCAAAATCAATCAGCTAATTTTTTATCTTTTCTAAAATAAACGATAGAATTATTTATTATAATTTAAATGAATAAAAAATCTCACATAAATATTAATTGTAAGGAATGAATATCAAAAATAGTGCTGTTTCCTTCTTTTTTACATATCTTTACTAAAATTACTTACCACTGGCTTTCTTCTCGTTTGGTATGATACAACGGATGAAGTGTGGATGTGTCTGATGAAGCATATTCATCAAATTGTTCAATGATTCTCGATACATCATTGAGACAGTCATAAATGACGATGATTTACCCTTTTTACGTCCACCTTCTAAACCGTTCAGAATGTTTATGTTCATTCATTTGTCGATTTAATTTGGTTATTAAATAAGGAAATCAGGTTTTACACAACCTTTAACAAACGATTTCTTTCAATTATCTAAGCAAATTATGAATCTTTTTTGTTCCCATTATTTAAAATATATATTAGCATTCTTACTAGTAATTAGTTCAACTTTATCTACGATTATAGTTTCAATTTTTCAGAAGGATGAAGTTTTTTAAGAGAAGATAGGACAAAATATTATTTATATTAGAATCAAAATAAATCAGTTTCATTTATATCTGAAATAATTTATTAAAAAATTAAAATTTTCTTCTTGAATCTCAGGCTTTTCAAAACTAGTTCTTAATATCCGGCAGCTAAAAAAACATCAGACACACCAATGCCAGCTTTAGCCGCTTCTGCTGCTTCTTCTTGGGTCTGATAATCAGCCCAAATATCTAGCAGTAACTGATTGCCTTCGCAGTGCTTCAAAACGGCAACAGCAGAATCGTTCAACGGATCTTTATTCTTCTCCAAAAAGTTTGTAGCATTGTATCGTACCTGTATTTCTTTTCGTAAAATAGAATCAGAATTATTGACTCACTGGAAAACAATAATAAAGTCCCTAAATTTCAGATAATTTCTTTAAATGAAGGGTCAACTTAACTTATTTGATTTTCAGTTTTTCTTGTTTGCGTAAGATTTCTAAGCTTGTTTGTTTTCGCCAGAAAGTTTTTAAAATTTGAAGATGAAAACATACGGTGCCAGCGTAATGAACAATGGCAAAATGAGCTTCGGATTGTTTCCCCTTTGGTGGTCGAGGTTTCTGGAAATTCGGATGTTTACCAAGATGTTGGTCATTCAACTTTTGCACTAGTGTCATATCAGTTGCTTTCGGTACAATGCACTCTTCATCCAACATCGAAATGATACCCAGAGGCTAAAAAAAATTAAACAATTTTAGAAATCAAATAAGCGAGATTATTGTTTGCTCTGATTAATTTCAAATCTCTGAATTAACTTATTTTTGTTCCTATTAAATCTTGCATAATCCAAGGCATATAAAGTATAAATATAACAATTACTTTCTCAATCAGTTCGATACAAGCTTGTAAATCAAGACCAAAATCAATGAAAGTCCATGCGATCCCTTCACGTTTGTATTCTTCTTGTTCGAGAACGAACATGTGATGATTGAAGAATTGTTGTAATCGTTCATTTACAAAATTAATCCATAATTGCTCGAAAGAATTAAACTGCAAATCTTGATGATAATCTTTCTATCCGACTTCTCAACAGTTCAAAGTTATTCAACAATAAAAAATTCCAGAATGCAATTTCTTTGTTGTTTGTTTGTTTCAAACGGATGCTTCTTTGAATATAAGAAATTTTACAAATAAAATCATGAAATTTTAAAAATATACATCGAAAATTTCGAAACCAGCGATATCCAAGACTCCGATGAAATACTTTCGATTTTCTTTATTTTGATCAAGTGTTTTATTACACCTGTCGATGATCCATTTGAACATTCTCGAATAGATAGCTTTTCCAAGACCGTCTACTGCCCAATGCACCTGAAAATTTTTTATTTACAATTTCATGCATAAAATCTTCAGTCATTCTTGCAATAAATGTTAAAACATTTACATTTCCTGGAAAATTTGGAAATGGAATTAAAAATACAATGACAAAAATTTTTCTTTGAACCCTTTATTTATGATATATACCTGTTCTAAGTTTTGACCTTTGTTAACCCATTCTGTGCCAACACGAACACGTGGCTTCGTTAAAGCTTTTAGGAATTCTTCGTAATCAACGCCGAAGCAAAAACCAGCATTCTTTGCATCTAAACATTACCACAATAAAGTTTCTCACTTTCAAAGCAAAAATTTTAATTTCAAGCGCTCTAAATCTGCAATTATCAGACATGTTAGATTGAATGAGAAGAAATGAACTGAGAAAATCTGGACCCTCTTCTCCATCTGGTTCCGCTTGCTCTTCACGCGGTCGTTGCTTAAACTTCATTTCACCCATATGCATAATACCAGCTACATTGCTGTACAGATCATGAGTCTCATGATCCTCGAAGCCCATAATATCAAACGCTTCCTGAAATAATATTACAAAGTTGAAATTTCTTGCTATTTTTAATCTGATCAGCTCAAGTTAACAATCGTACCTGTGTAAGCTTCATTTCCTCCTTGTCATCCACACCATCGATGGTTAGTTCAGCTTGGGAACAGAAGTGATAATATTTGAGGTCGTTTGTCAAGTGTAATTCTTCTAAATCAATATCTTATGCAATTATTTCACTATCATTTTTTTTCAGAAGAATGAAAGCCATAATAGTTAAACAGTTAAATACCCAATTTACGAATTTTATCTTAATGCTAGCCTCTTATTTTTGGATGATAGCCTGACATAAGCTGATAATAAATGTGATAACTACGTTCACCAGGAGCCTGCCGTACAACGCGTGACTTTTCAAAAAGATCTGAAAAAATTTTCGAGAAAAATTTCTAAAATTTTTGAGTAAATTAAGAGAAGTCTGAAAAATAAATATAAAGGATTAATACTAACATCAATTTACTAGCAATCTAATAATTTTAACTAATAGCAAAGTCAATAAACAAAAATTTATATTGATTCAATAAATTTAAGAAAACTAACAGTGTTCAATATCGCCGCCAGATAATTTTCCATCTTTGGTGAAATGAGTTCGGATAAATTTACCAAATCGTGAGGAATTGTTGTTTCGAACCGTTTTTGCATTACCTGTAAGTAAGTGATTTAAATTCAAAGCTCTCGCTATTCTCGCTATCATCGCAATTATTCTGTACAACTATTATTTACTAAATTAAAAATTCTCTTTATCATTCTTATAAAAGATTTATAAAATGATTATTTAATTTAAAAAATCTTTCTAAGTGCTTTTTTCTTTTTTTCAGTCCAAATATAGGGTTAAGATATAAAAAAGGAAGAAAGCTCACCACAGCAATATCTTTAAAATTATCAAATTTTTAATTATGAAATACAAATGCAGATGAAAACTTGCAGTAAAAGTGCAGAATTTTTACAGAATTAGCTTACCGAAAGCTTCCAGTACCGGATTTGTTTGTACAATTTGTTCCTCCAAAGTTCCCTAAATTTTAAACAAAAATCACTTTTAAATAGTAATATTTTAGACTGTTTAAAAATTGATGAAATGGCTTGGAATAGAAAACTTTTAGGTTGCAGAAATAGGAGAAATTTATTCATTGATTTTATCAAAGCTTTTTTGATAAATATTTCTAGTCATCACTATGATTGAAAAGAGCACTGGAATATTATATTATAACAAAATATCTTCAAATTCATAGACAATCAAATAAAAATACAATTTCGTTAATTAATTAATCTAGAAATCAATTATTAACAATATTTAAATATTGTAACAAACTAGTACGTACTCCTTTCTTTCCTTCTTCCTTTTTCTGCTGCGTGGCACCCACAATAGCGAAGTAAGTAATAACTTTTTTTGTGTTTTCAGTTTTACCAGCTCCAGATTCACCAGTAATCAACATTGATTGGTTCTCATGATCTAGAATTAATTATTGTTTTTATAATATACTATTAATTAAAATAATTAGATGATAATGTAAAGATATTGTAACTGCAGGAATTGAATCATGAAAAGCAACTGAAATACTGCAAAGTTTTTGCTATCATTTCATTTTATCAGTCGTTTTAATTTTTACTTCTCTCAACAATTACTATCCATTTTAAATCATCCATTTGTGCACCTAGAATAACGAAATCATAACTAATCATACCAATGAGAATATTCCTATATGCTTCATCGGACACAGCGAATAAATGTGGTGGTACTTCGTTTCGTCTTTTACCCATATAATGTTTAATAATGGATGGAGTGTAAATCGGTAAACGCTTGTAAGGATTAATTACCACACAGAAGAGGCCGGAATATGTCTGAAATATATGATCGGCCTGAGTATATTATGATAATTAGATAATTCTTTCAATATCATATATATTTAATAGTTGAAATTTCGTTAAATTACAAGAAAAAATTTTACGTAAATCATCATAGAGTAGTATCGCTCTTTTAGATTGTTAAGGACGGAAGCTTCATTCAAAAATGTCAAATTCGCCATATCTTCGGTTTTACTGAATTTCGGCGGATTCATTTCCTGAACTTCCTCCTTTTTTACTGTCAACTCATTGCCCTTCACAGTAACTACCGTTACATTGTCACCAGTTAATGACTTTATTTCAGCAGCAACAAAACCTGCAAAATTAAGAATTTATTAGAAATTTTCTGTAATAAATTTATCAGGAAAATTCGACTTTTTAGTCTTTTCTTTTTTATCGCTGATTTCCTTATCGGTTTTTTGCAAAAATTATATTTTCAATCTTAATTTACCGTCGTCAGGATCGGGAATCCAACAGTTCTTTTTTGAATCAAATGGCTTTGCAGCATTTTTTGATTTCTCTTCTTGACTAACTTCCAAGTATGGATATCCCTCGTCGTCCTCAAATTTGCATGATTCACCGTTTTCTGCTGCCATTTTTGTTTGAAAATGCTAAAACGAATAAATATTATTTCGTATTTAAAAAAAGCTTATCACTGTAATTAATCATTGATATCTGGTAAATAACAAAAAGCTTCTTGTTCAAAAATCAAGAATAAGATAACGTCACATCGAATAACGTAAAACGATGATAAAAATACGTAAATGCGTTTACGTTTATGTGTATACGTAAACGTAAAACACATAGGCATAAACGCATTTACATTGCTATTTTTATCATCACTGATATTTTAGAAATCGATCACAGCATGAGAATTTAAAAAAAAAGCCTGTGAATTTTTATTTCAATTCTTCCTTTGATCGTTTGATTTAATGAGATAAATCGATGAGAGATTTATTCTAGGATTTATATCTAACTAAAATGCATACAAAAGGATAAGTGGTACCCAGAAAAATTCTACAGGTTTAACAGATCTCTACTTCTTTTATCTTTTTGATAAAAGTTTAGATTCGAATCTCTCTCTTATCAACTGAACAGTATCATTTCCGATCTTCAGCAATGCAGGGTGGTTTAAAAGAGATTTTCTAGTAACATTTCTTCAAGATATTCAGTATTAATATGCACTAATGTTGAAGAAACGAAGAATGAATTCATGAAGAAAACATTTAATTCTTTTTGTAAAATTAAGGTGAAAATTGAAAAGCATTAAGTGATCATTCGTTGATAGAATAGCTTGACTGGTCTCAATCAGTTTATGAATTAAATAATAAGTTAATAGATCAATAATTAGTTCAAAAATATGAAGTTAAATGAATATTTCAATTAATGGACCATTGGCATGTATTCTCATACTTTGAACAGTTAGGCGTAAGGAATCTTTCAATATGTATCTTTTAAAATGCTTTCTCTCTCTCTGACAACATTTTCAAAAATGGAAGAAATGACTAGAGAAATGAAGGCTAAGTCTAAAAATATAAAAGTGTTGTATGAAAATAAAATTCTTCGCTTACATCTTCACTTACACAGTTTTTATTAAGAGAAATAGTCTGAGCAACTGTCGTTGAAAAAATCGCTTAGCAGAGATTGCAGAAACCACAAATTGTTCAGCTTATCAATTCATCTCTCTATCTTCTCATATCTATCGAAATTCAACCGTCCACACATTTATCCATCTAATCCACCGTTCTATCCACTGACTTATTTATCTGTTAACCAACCTGCTATTGATTTCTATCAATCTATCTGTCTAACTTTTCTGAAGAAAACACCAAAGCAAGAACAGATTGAAACTAACGTACGTAATCCAAAAGACAAGCAAATGGATTCAAAGAATTTTTTATTTTATTCAGTCTCCAAATATAAGACTTGTTTTGGCAGTTCATGACGAAACAATTTTTATTTCAGCCAATGGAGTTTCGGAAATAGAAAGTTGGTGATGGAAATTTTGCGTAAAAGAAAAATATAAATAATATTTAAAAAATACATTTGGAGGGACTGGAACAAAAATATTCAATTATTAATAAGAAATAAAAAATTTGAAAGAAAATGGCATGAGAGGACTGATCCCAGTAACTTGAACTGAGTTAAACGAGATTACATATCATTAATTTAAATTTATCATGATGATCTGAAATGTTCCTGTCTGCTTAAAAATCTTAAAATACTATTAATCAATAAATTGTACGATAAATTAAGTTCCTATAATTCAATCTTACTGTAATAGACCTCCAATTAAGGTAAATTAGGAATAATATGGAAAGAGGATGTTTTCTGTTTGATTGTTGGAGGAAGAAATTGTTACAGGAAGCACTGATATCAGTGATCTGTGATGAAGAGACAAAAGGTAAAGATGCGTTTCTTCTGTGTGAAGCGGTTCTGTTAAAGGTTTCATAGCAAATGGCTCCAAAATTTGTGTAACATAAGCTTTAGTAGTGAATGGCTGCTTTGCAACACCTAAATAGACGATAGGTGAAGAGGTAGAGGTGTAGGTAGCCCTAGCTCGAGAACCAGTTGCTGCTTTCCATCGTTTACTGCTGTAGATGAAGCTAAAGAGAGATCCCGGAAGTTCTCGACGAGACGGATGGAGAAAATAGAGTGAATAAAGAAAGCTAAAATTAAACTGAAGATGTGGGTGGATATTCACTAGCACGTTGCAAAAGTGGAGTTAATAAAAACCATTGAAATGAAGAGATAATAGAAAATGTAAAAGTTGATGAGAAGATGTGAAGATTGAAGATGCCGCAGAGACTGCAGTATCTTTCTTTTCCTTCCAATCCTTTCCACTTTTCTTCAGTATCCTTGATATCTTGCAAGCTCAAACTTTTTCTCATTTCTTTTCAAGCTTTCTGTCGAAATAGATGGAAAAATAACCTGAACGCTAAGTGGAACGTTATTATTATCAGATAATCAACAGAATAACTCGACGACTCTCTTCAAGTCCAGAAAAAACAAACAAACAAATTGAGCATTATTGCCAGAAGCAACACTAACAGATGTTATCATCCTCTTATCATACGATTAAAGCAACAATCGAACTCTTCGAAAAAACTTCAATAATTAAAAATTTATTCTTAATTCAAAATTATCGTGTGGAATATTGCAAGTGGAAGTTCATTCTGCATTAATTCCATGTTATTTACACTTCATTTAAATGGAAAATTTGACTCATCATTCTAGTATATTCGTTAAAGTAATTAGTTCACTAATTTTAAACATAAATTTAATTTAAGTGAAGTATTTCGAAAAACACAAAAAAGATAATATATCTGACTGCAATTGGCATTGCACACATAACGATACAACAAACTGCTTTCTTGTTTACGTTTTAATGAATTATTTGCCAGGAGAAAATGTATCAGTGCAGTAATTTCGTATTTAGATTAGAGAAAAAAGCAGGAAAGTGATTTCTCGCAGAAACTTGCAGAATGGTTGAAAAAAATCCGTTTGTAAGGTAGGTGAAGAGTCTTTCTTCATATTAAAAGAAGGAACGAACATTTTTGGAACGCACTTGTTCTTGCAAGTTGTTTAGTTAACTGACTGTCTAAAATTATCAACATATAATCCCGAAATTATTATACTAAATAGAAGCATCATTTTGATTTTAGCTATTATTAATTATTGGGTATAAATTTTCAAAAAAGAAAAAACCATTGAAAATGTCTCATTTCACAAGAAATCAAGGGAAATAGTCGGAAGATGTATGAAAGTGTATGATAAAAAAACACAGTATTTTATTTTAATGAAACTTGATACATACATTCAATTCAAACAAGCAACCACTGGTAAAGTATCACATTGTTAAGTATGTAGATAATACAATAAACCTCCTAAAATATCATATAAGTAGCATTTTCTTACTTTTCCTTAATTCTCATACTTTAAGTTGTGTCAAAAAATAGATGTTTGAAATATTTCAAGATATTTTAATAACTGAACATGTGATATGAAACTATCGAAGCTACACTGATAACACTTTTTTAACTTATTTTCGATGTTAACAGATATGCCAGCTGTTAGTTAAGCCAGTCTTTTGGCTTTTCATAGCACGCAATTAACTTCTTTTTTCGCTTTAGTTAAGCAAATAATTAATCCAATAAACAAATTTATTATTTCTGTTGAATTTAAATCGAATTCATTTCTCTTGAGTTTAACTCGAATTGCTGAAGTCCAAAAACAGAGGAAGTTCTAAATTCTCTGATATGGGCAAAATATTGAAAGTAACTCGGATTCTTTATAGAAATGAATGAAATTTGTGGAAGAGAATCTGGCAGAGACCATCCAGATATTTCTGTTAGGAAATGTTAGCTGATCATATCTATAAATGCTTATACAGATGGGAGTACGGACTACGTGCATTAATAACCTGAGTGTAACAATGATCAGTAACGACCATTGTTTAATCCGTTACATTGAATAATTTCATTTCCACTATTTTATTGCATTATGAAAAATTATTAATATAAAGCACTGGCAATATTTTTATAAAGTTTCACAATGGTCGCTGAAACTACGTGCAGTGTGTTTGATTCAGTGCTCACATCGACTGGATATATCACTGGAAATCTCGTTCCTTCCGGATCCTGATCTCTTAGTATCCCTTTCTGCTCTTCTCCCACCTTTTTCTCATGGCAATCTCTATCTCCAATTTTATCAAATTTCTTTCAATGTGAATTTCCCACCTTTGTGAATCTCATCCTTACAAATTTTTATCTATAAAAGATCATTGGTGGTGAAGCTCAGAGTTTCCACAGCCTTCAACCATAGTCGATCTTCTGCTGGCTTATTGCTATTTTAATCAACCTTCACTACAAACGATGGTATCGGTTTAATTCAAAAATCCACTACACTTTGCTGTTTAAAAACTTACATAGAATAAATAAATTATTTGTTAACAAAACATATTTATTTTAATCAAATCTAATTTCAATCAATCTTTAAATTACTGTTAAAAAAACATTACCGAATCATAGTTAATATTACTCCATGTAATTTTTGCTTCCTCAGAATTTCACGTTTAATGAAAGAGCCTAACAAAGAACTTCGCGAGAAGTTCAAATATAAAAGTCGGCATAATTTGAGAGAAAATTAACTCATCAGGAGAAATTTTAAGAAAAAAATATCATATTATCATAAAACCTTCAGTCATCATCGATCACCGTTAAATCTTGTTCAATTTTTTTCATCACTTTCTTCTGCAATCGAATTTCTCCCTTGTTACTGCTGCAAAAATTACTCGATATTAATGTGAGATTCAGTCATGATATTGTCATTAAAAAAATATATAATTTAGAAAGCTTACTTTAAATTGGCAGCAGCTTTCTCTCGAAGTTCTTCTAAGTTACTGTCGGGCTTAGCCCACTCCAGAACTAATCTTCGACCATAGAAATGCGTTGAATGAACTAATCCATTGAATGCACGTCTTGCATCGGCACGGGTTAAAAAATCAACAAAACCGAACCCACGATGACCTTCCGCTGATGCACCGACCTGAATTAATAAAAATGAATGAGTGAATGATGTTTCGAAGGAAAACATAGAAGTAACAAAATATATAAGAAAAAAAACCACAGCGAAATTCAGTACAGAGTTTTTTCAAGTGATAACTGATTTTTGTTCTGTAAGGAGTGACAATCGCAGCTGATAATAATATAATATTCCTACCATAGACAAATGAATGAAATAAACCTGCCTTTCTCGGCATTCTGAATGAACGAATCTCACCAAAAGTTGCGAAAAGTTGCTTGACTTCCTTTCGAGTAGCTTGAAAAGGAATGTTTCTAATCAAAATCTGGAAAAATATTAGTATGAAGGACATATTTCATTTATTCATTACATTCTATATTAGTTACTTCACTACACGTTAAATTTGAATGTAGGACCAGCTGAATACTTAAAAGACGGTCTTTTGTAGAAATAATGTAAGATACGACAGTAGGTTAAAGTTGTTGGTTGTTGATAAAACAATCTCGTAATATTACACTACCATTTATTCTAATCGATCCACTCGTTCACTATTGAAAGTACAAAATTTCAATAATTTCAATATTTTATAATGAATATACAAATTCATTAAAAAATTTACAATATTAAACTGCCTTTTTATCTGAAAAAATGATTTTGCTGAAAGCTTCCCAAGCTTATTGGTCGAATTAAATAAAAAAGTAGATACATCATTTTTTTTTGTTAAAGTGAACTAAATGAACAATGAGTGATTCAGCTAAAACCAAAATTACCTTGGTAGCTTCGCCCTGCTCCAACTTATCAACTCCTTTTCTTGCTATAATCTTATCAGGCACAATCTCCCTATGGGATAATTTTAACATTAAACAATGGCCATCCAATAAAACACCCTGAAAATGAAACAAGAAAGATAAAAATAACAAGTCAAGTTTATAATTCTAAAATCAAAAAACTTTCCAAACATTTTTCCTTAGTTACGAGAATTAACACACGAAAATCTTTTATTAGGTTCATTGACCTGCATTTCCTTTATAGCTTGCTGCGCATCTTCCGGCTGATAAAATGTAACGAAACCAAATCCCATTGAGAGCGCTTTTGTAGGATCTGCAGCATCTGAAAAGAGATAACTTTTACAATTTTTAGAATATTTATATGTAATGTTTTACTGAAAATAAAATCAGGACTGATGGGCATTGCTACTGCACATATTCCACTAAATAAACAAACTAAACTTTGCTTTTCTTTAGCGAATAATAGTAAAGCAGAATAGCTATCTCATCGAACAAATTCCTATTTCTTCCACAGATTTTAGAAAAAAACCACAAAACTTGGGAAAAAATTTTTTCACATACCTCGCTTTTTGGAAACCGTAGCAGATCGTATACGAAATCGTGATTCAAATTTATTTTTCAATCCTTCGTCAGTTGTTATGAAGCTCAAATTCTTTACAAACAATGTTGTTCCTGGCAACAGTAAGTCATCTTCCTCTTTAACATCGTCATTGTTGTCTTCATTTCTAATTTCAGGTATATGCTTTTCTATTTCCGCTTGTTGCTGCATATCTTCGTGTTCCGCTATTGCTTCATTCTTGATTGTTCCAACCGATCCAACTAAAAACAATAACTTGATATTACAGCAACATTTTTTCAAAATCAAAAAAATTTAGAATTAAAGATTAACAGCTAAATTAATTAACAGCAAATATTCAAATTATACTTACAAAATCTGGCCATAAATATAAAGCATATATATATTTGCACAATTATAAGAATCCTTCCACTCCATTAACTAGGAATCAAATATAACAAACACTTTAGTAAAGTATTCACACCTTTTTCACGTAATTCTGCAACTTCCATAAATTCTTCAATCAAACAATGTTTTTTGCTTCGTCTTAGTTTCTTCTTGTCTTCCGCCGAACACTCCTTATCCTTACTTCCAGTTCCAATATCCAAACTGCATTGTTTTTGATCCTTATTTTCATTACTGCTTTCAGATTTCCCTCAAAATAAAAAGAAAAAGGAATAACCTTATTCGTCTGAAACTAACCAATATATATAAATTTGCAAAGTTTGCTGGGATCCTTGAAAACCAACAAACTTGATTTAAACAAATCGTACGGTGCCCATTCAAGGAACAACGGCTGCGAACGAAATCGGGCGTATGCCAGCGCGCTAAATGCTTTCTTAGCATCAACTGAATTTTCCATCTCCAAGATAGCAGTAACACCTCCTATAAGTGATCCAGATTTTTGAGGTTCTAAATTCCAATCGCATGAAAACTTAGTTTTCAAAATTAGCGATTATGCAAAATTACTTCATGATCATTTTACTAATCGTAAAGGTGCCTGACTCAATTTGGATTATTATCAGAATATCTTACTGAATAAAAACTAAAGAGTTCGATTTCTTGATTTAATTTACATGGATATCATTTTTGGGCTTACCTGGAGGCATTAATATTTGTTTCACGGGACCATGCCTTGCAAACATTCGTTTTAATTCATCAGTATCAATTTTAGTCGTCAAATTTTTGATTATAATAATATTATTACTTCTTTTTGCTGCAGGCCGTGAGAAAGCATCTAAGCATATACCATTGGCCAACAGATATTCTCGAGTTTCACTGACCAGCCGTGTTTCCGCAAGTGCTAAGCGCACACCAGCACTATCAAGTTACAAAAATAATTTAGAGGGATCTACATTTTTTACTTTTCTGTTGTCAAAATGAATGATTTGTAATATAGGAAGTTTATATGGTTTAGAATAGTAAGTAGTTTATACATAGCTGAATACTCATTTGTCCTTATCAATACGCTTCAACAAGCATCTAACAAATAACCACAAAGCTGGATTATAAGACTATGTCAAGCAGACTCTCTGCCCTGATAAAAAAGGGTTACCTTATTTCTCCCTGTCCAAGCAACAAATCATTCTTTTCAATGTCCAATTTTTCAGCCAACGTTTCAGCAATTGCATTAGCTCCAAGGAACAATGTATTCCACGAATGAGATTTTCCAGCATTCTTCTAAAAAATATTTTGTAAAATTTTTTAAGTAGTGATAATGCCAAATTAGCTATGAAATGTTGTTTCAAGAAAAAACCTTTAATTTTGCAACTTTTGCTTTCTGGAACGCTGATTTACCAGTGATGCCAGTTTCTTCCACCTCACGTTTCTCTTCTCCGGGTAAAATATGAAGCATTCTTCCCTGAAAGATATTTCCGAAAGCAAGATGAATAAGTGAGATAAAGGGATAAAACAATTAATCATTTAATCAATTTGTCCATATCAACTGCTATGAAATTTGTATAAAAAACGAATGTTCCAAAACTAACCTTTAAAATCGAACCATCCAATGCTGAAAATGCTGCAACAGCAGATTCTGGGAAAACATATGTGACAATGGCAAATCCTTTACACTGTCCTGTTTTTTTGCTTACAATCATTTGCAAATCAGATATCTCACCATACTTTTTAAAGAGATACCGCAAGTCTTCATCAGTGCACACATAGGGCAGATTTCGGATGAAAAGTCTAGAATTCAAAGTTGAATAAATATATCATTTTTAGATATCAAGAGATCAAACTTATGACTTTAAGCATGCAAGGTACAACATATAGTAATAAAATTACCTCCCAGTTTCCAGGATCCTCGTTACAGATGCTTCAACTTCTGCTTCTCTCGTTTTGTGAATATAATCTTCCATACCTCCATCAGAAAGTCTATCAGGCGGCACTTTTGTTATTTCTAGCTTAAAAAAAATATTTTTCTGAATCATGAAAGTTCATCGTTTTCGGCTTCAGCTTTCTTGGTCATTCCCACATGTTACCCAATAATGCATCATGAATTGCGCTTCTTATATCATTTCTAGAGATATCAAACATGCTTCAGAAGAATTAAAAACAAAGATTAATAAAATTCATTAACAAAACAAACCTTGAAACCACCCAAAAACTGCTCATTCCGCCGAAGTGCTTTTATCACGTCAGATTCTTGAAAAAATGTTACAAAAGCAATTGCTTCAGTTGATCCACGTATAATTTTTACTCCTTTCAACTTGATAGGACTGAACCAATCTCTGATTCCTTTCATTCTTATAGTTTTCGGAAGACCACGTATTATCAGCGATAATGACGTGTTTCCTACAAATAATTTTTACAGTGATCTATACAAGAAGAATATTTCAGCTCTCGTAAAAATAGCAATTTTCATCGTCTTAGATAACTAAATAATGATTATAATATAGCATTTTTCTCAACATTTTAGCTATCCGCATAATATTTCCATTTTGTCTTCGTTAATTTTTAATGAATTATAGATAAATTATAAGATAAATTTTTTTTCTAAGATAAGTCATAAAAATTGACATATATACAATTAATATTTTTTGATTCTAACAATTGAATGAATAAAGATCAAAAAATAATTTCAGATCTAATAAAACTCATTTAGGCTCCGTGAGTGAGAGCGTTCGATGACTAATATTACAATATGGAAAACAAATTCCTCAAATTCAAGAAAAGTGATGTGAAAAGGAATAAAAAAACAAAATTTTAGGTTGTACTAAAAACCTAGTTTCTAAAACAACCATCAGCTCAATCCAAAAGCTTACCACTGATTCCAGAGAGCAGCTCCTCCATTAGACCGTTGTTATTGTTTTCATCATTACTACTACTTGCAACTGCCGGTGCACCCTGATAAAAGCAGCTCTTCAAGTTTTGAAACTGAATGCTTTATGAACAAAATAAAGAAGGAATGAACAAATGAAGAACTAAATTAAAAACAAATTCAAAATCCACGAATCCAAAAAAAGATTAAAATCTTAATTTCCATACCTCTTTTCGCTTGTTCATTAAGAAATATGGAATATTCATATCTACATTCTTGAATATAATCAAGTGCGAAAAAATGCCAACTTTCTGATAAAAGAATAATTACTCTTCAATAGTATTAACCTTTTGAATTTGGACGAAATAATTAAATTCTTTATCATCTTCATTTCTCATTTTCTTAGTCAAAGGTGAACTGCTTTTTGCTGGAACGATTCCCCTCGATTTCTCCTCTTCCTCCTCAGGATGCAAACGTTTGTAAGCACTACAAATGCTGATATCTATCAGTAAAAAAATAAAATAATAACAAAAACACACATATTTCACGTACCGATGGTTAGTTAGGTTAGTGCATTCGATAAAAAAATTTTATAAGTTAAATCGACAATTGTATTACCTGCTCCCTTTCGAATATTTACTCCATGCCCTTGGTTTTCTTTCGTCACCGAATGGTTTACACTCTTCTACCTGAAGACCAAATTATTTCAAAAAAATATTTCTTGATATTAAATGAAATAACACGATAGACATAAACGAATAAATCCTTAAAAAATGAAGCAAAATGCCATATTAAAATTTTCAGCTATCAAATACAATATTCCTAAACCTAAATATATCTTGCATCTGATTTCGACCCCAAAAGCTAGTTTAGTTTAAAAGTAAATTAACATTCCGATTTCTAAAGGTTTCATTAAAATTAATATTATCAATTTCTAGCAGTACAACATAAATCAAACAGGACATAATTTCTACCGTCAATCGCGATGCTCCCATAAATGTATTGTGAAGATTCTCACATGCTTCCTGAGCATTTTCATCCCTTTCAAATCCAACAAACGCAAAACGGCGGAACTTTCCATCTCTTGTGTATTTCAGTGAGCAGTCCGTGATATTTCCAAAACTTTTGAAATGATTCCGTAATTTTTCTTCAGTACAGTTTGATGGTAATCCTTTAACAATCAAACGGCTCATACCTCTGACCTAAATTAAAATATAAAACATCAATATTAATTAGTATTTTTATAAATAATTATTACAGAGTAAAAATAAGTAATAAAAAATAAAGTCTAAGGAGAGAGATATCCATAAACATTAGTTTAAAAAAAATCTCTTTGAAATCTAATAAGCTACGTGCCACTACTCATTGCTGTGTAGTCTTCTATCACCTTTTCTTGTCTAATAACAGAATCTTTTCAAGGGGCCAGCATGAAAAGACATGTCCCAGTTGGTTAGTTTCTTAGTATTAAAGTTTGGATGGCGGCTTCGCTACTGAAATTGGTCACTGAATCTTTTAATGCTAAAATGTACTATTCATATCTTGACTCATACCAAAAAGCTCACATTATTTTTAGAACTGATAACTTCTAAAAGTAATTTTATACAACTGAAGCATTTATTATAAAAAATTATTACTTGTTTATTTGCAGAGGAATCGATTATCCGTAGAAAATCATTTCTCTTTGCGAACTGGAAGAAACTTTCCGTCCCTTTCTCTACTAGAAGCTTTGAAATACCACTAAATAACACCTTCACTGATAAAAAATTGAAATTTGGAGTAATACCAAAATATGAAAGCCTTTTTCCTGTTGAAAGTTGGCAATGAAAATTTTTGAAGATATCTTTTGTAGAAATACCATTTACTTCAAAGTGTTATTTGTAACAACCAATGCAGCTATCACTGGTAATGAGTGTTGAATGTTGAGAGTTTACTTAGTGCTGAATAAGAGAACGCTTTTCTAAGCTAACTACAATTTCCGTAGTCATCTAAGTGAAACTGATTTTTACATGTAAATTTAACCATAGCTTGAAAATTTCCCACTTCATTCATATTTTTGGAGAAGCTCTCGCAATAACAAAGAATTCCAGATCGCTTGCTTTTCTTTTCAAGAAAGAAAGAGATTATAATTTTAGATAACCATTTTAGCGGACAAATAAAATCCATTTTGATGTCATAAAATCTTTAAATGTTCAGGAATTACTTATGGATCTGCTACGAAAAAGTGAAAATGAGCGAACTTAATTAGCTTTGATACAGAATTTTCATCCCACTATTTTGAGGGTGAATTAAGGAAAATATTTCTAACTTTATATTGTGGATTCATGGTGAAATCCAAAACTAAGTAATAAAAAGGTAAGTGATAAAAAGGAACTTCAAGGTCTTCTAAGTACTCCTTCATCAAACCATGTTATCACCAAAAAATCAGTCAACCAAAAATCGAGATTAGGGACTGACAGAGTAGAAGCAGACCACTGATATTTGAAGCTTTTTTTTTACTGTAGCACACAAAAACTTCAGTGTTAACTTTGTTCCACATTAACTGAATATATTGAAACTCGATAATAATTCGTTTCAAGTTAATATAGTATTTTCAAGGAATATCTAAATCAGCATTTTATTTCTAAAAAACGTTCAGTAAACCTAAATTAATTTGCATAATAGCAAAAATAACATAGAGTATAGAGTTGTCAAATTGGGCGCATCGCTTGGAAATAAATTTTGGTTAACAGTTGTCTATTCTTCCATTGCTTCAAAGAAAACAAACTGTTGAAAGAAACGGTAACATTATTAAACTGCAGCTAATAACATTAACTCTTTGGGGATTTCCAAGTCTGTGCGCATTTAATAAATGAACGTGAAGATATAAACTAAAAATCAATAAATAATTCATGCACGATACCACTGGCCAAGTAATTTATGGTATACTAATGCTAAATATAATGAGGAAAGTATAATCAAATTCATTAAAAACTAGTGAAGGCAAGCATACAAGTATACAGTAAGTCCACAAATTTACAAAACACGGCTAACGCTAAAAATAGTAGAAACATCCTCGACAATACTTTTATTACTGCTTCCTGGTAGTGATAAGGTTGTATTTGGTTCAAGAATGACACTTTCAGTAAGTTTATCCTCTTGTGTAAGGTAACTATTCCGAGATAGTAACGAAAGCCGATTATCCACAACCTAAAATCATTTCAATATAATTCGAAGTAGGAAATAACTGGAGACTTTTTGGTTTCTATCCATATCTAACCAGTTTTTCACCCTTATTTTATCTTAGATCTGCTACCTTATAATTCACCATTCTGTTTTCTGTATGCAAAACAAGAAAGTGTAAAATACCGATATCAAAGTTACTCGTAATGCTAATTCGAATGCGTCGCGATCATAGAAACCATAACAAACATCTTCGGAAGCAGTAGATTTACATTTTTCTTCGTTTATGAATTTGCGCTTTGTAAAAGTATGCCCATTAAAAGTGAAATTTGCACATTTCATATTTTCAAATCTAAAAATTTTCAGTTCAAATAAATATTTGTTGCGAGTAAATAAATGGGCTAAGAGTAAGAAAAATTAAATCAAACATTCATACTACTCATAGAATATTTATTACTTTTTAAGTCGGCGTCTTTGTGCCTCCTCACCCCACAGTAGCTGGACATAGTACTGAGTATTCCCTGCTACTGATGCCAGTGAGAAAGAAGAGCAGTTGAGTGAGTGGTTTGAATTACCATTGCTTTCTTCGCCATAAAAGGAAGGAATTTCAACAGTAAACTTCTGCAACATTTAAAAAATTTCCTTCCTGCACAAACTGATAAAAGCCGTGAAATATTATATATCTATTAATATTTAAAACTGCACTTAAATTGCTGGAAATATAAATCAAAATAAAATAGTGAAATTGGAAAACTTTTCGACACCAAAATATTTATTTAGCGAAGGAAAATTCCGAAAAAAGAAAATTTTAAATAATTACTTGTTTGCTGCGATGCAAGATGGAAACGCAGTCAGATGGCGTAATAGTGCATCGACGGATAGCTTTTTTTGTCTCTTTATTCACTACAACGACGCGCACAAATGCATCTCTAGAAATTAAAAAACAATAAAAGGAACACAGTGAGTGATTTGAAGTTCTAATAAGAATTTTTAATATTTGATTCTAGAGGAGCACATGCTTAAAGGTCATTTTTTGATTAAAATATGTGATATAAGGTAAGGAAAAACAATGGTCATTGAAAATCATTCAACATGGTAACCAAGTAAACCAAGTGAATTATAAAAGCAATAAGGATCAGAGATTCATCTCAAATTATTGCTCGCGAAAAAAAAAAGAATGAGGATGAACTTGAGATAAAAGACAGGTAGATTGCTACAAAAAACACCAAAAAGCTGTAAATAGAATGCCTTAAGCCTTTATTCTCGACATCGAAACTAATGTTTGTAACTCCTTGAGCTGTCAGAACAAATGAGCCATCACGTAACATGGTTAATCCAGACTGTGCTAGAACGCGTAAACCAGCAACTCCACCACTTCCGACCAAAGGAATCTGAATTTTGCAATAAATCCGAATATTATTAAACTTTTCTTGACTGTTATCCTCAGATCAATGTTGATATCGCAAATAAAAAATACCAATAGAGTAATAAAGAGTAAGATCTCACAAAATAATTAATGTGTTCTGAATTGAGAACTGTTATAATCAGATTATTTTGAAAACAAGCTCCACAGGGAGGTTGGAATATGATATGAATCGGATAGACTTCTTGCGGTTTCAACACAACGATGCCATGCTCCAATAACTACAAAAATATTTTTACTTCAGAAAAAATATTAGACTATTAAAATGAAGAATAAGAATATTTGCTAGTTCTTGTAATAGAATCATCATTAAATAGTAAGAATTAAATGAATAATTTAATGTTTATATTTGCTTCATATCTCATACTTCATATCCTTTGCTAGTGCTATGTAACAGCAGTCTAAGATTCAGCGATTTTGAGCTGATATTTCGCAATCTAACTGCTCTATTTACACGACATTTGATGTCGACAAATCCAAAATAAACAAAAGACTGATCGCACGACAAAAATTTGCCCTGGCTTTCCGTAACCGAACTGCAATAAATCCATACAAGGACAAAACTGGATAAACTAAAATGACATTCACTTAAATTAGGTACTGCAGTACTTTAGAAAATCTTCGGAATTATAATTTATCAAAATTTGATACAATTTCATCTTCATGCTTTGGGTATTTTATTATTCAACGAGAAGATGAAATCAGCTTCAAACTTCAAAAACTGAAATCATTTCTAGGAAGTGTTACCAGAAGCATTTTATTTATATATATTTTTATAAGTTATTTGACCAACTTGAAGGATGCAAGATAAAGAGCCGACTGAAATATTAAAAACAAAAATTGTAACATAATATTGTTACATGATGCTTACCAGTCACTGTGTGATTCTAGACTTCTATTTTTCCATTTTGTTTCAAATGTTGATGGTAAATCTCCTAGTTTATTATTGCTCCCTCGTAGTGAATTCAATTCCTGCACAGTTTTTAGCTTCTTCGTTTTATTGGTTACGCCTGAACGGTCATGTCTAGTAATCACTGAAAAAGTTGTCACTTATATTTTTGATAATTAAATTTAAAATCATATGGAAATCCATGAATATACACAGGCAAGGATAAAGGAATATAACTGATTCACACTATCATTTTCATAATTGAATGAAAAAGAAGGCTGATACCAACCTTTTCTTCGTATTTGATTATGATCATTAGCATTAAAATCTTTATCAACATTATCGAGCGCATCAGCCGACTTTTCACATCTTGTTAAACATTTCGCTTGATCTAAAGCAATAATACGCTATCATGAACACAAGCACTCTTTTTACTATTGCAGCATCTCAGTTTATAATGTGAATAGAGACAATTACTTAGAATTTAAAATAAAAAAAATTTCCACTTTTTGCTTTGATTAGTATTTTGCCTACCCATAACGGTAGGTGCAAAAAACGCTTTCCAAATCTTCAAAAAACAATACAATCTTTTATTAATTGACAATAACAAGACAGAGCTAATTCTTTTCAGTAATTCGAATGCATGTTGCATGTAAATGTATGTAAAGATAACTGACTAAAAATTAGAAACTTGCCAATATCAAATATGTTAACAAACCGTTTCTTTCAATCCGTTCTCCTGCAATTATTTCAGGAAACTTCAACTTCAGACGAGGTCGTGCTTTAGCTTGTAACAATGCTTGAACGAGTGCGTCATCATTGTCAAAATTTTCCCTCTATAAAAAAATATTTTATAACATACTCCCCCTAAGCATCATTTATGTCAATTAAATCAATTTCAAATTGAATAGCAACCTCAAGTACTCTTTCGATTGCGGAACTACTTAAGGATGGTTCTTCAACAACACTGGATATTCTACGAGGCACTGTGGAAGGACCATTGAATTTTATATTCATTCCATGAACAGATTTAGGCGAAGCTGTGTCCGGAAAAATTGATGAAATGCAATTTATACTCAAGTTTTGGAGTGAAGTATCTGCTGCTGAAACATATAAAACTGTTTAAACAACCGCAGCTTAAAAAATATTTTCCTTGGCATTATAGAATTTTTGTTCCCAACAAATCTGAAAAATTTTAAAAAACTTAGGGAGAAGAAAATCTTTCATAACAATCCACCCACAAGAGCTAGTACTGTAGATATGCTGGGAATATAGAAACAGATCAGAGAGAAGCCAAAAATCACATTCCTATGTTCTGGAGAATTTCACTCATCCTTAAATGCCATGCAATATTTACATTTAGGAGTAGACATTTTGGGTCCACCAGAATTCTTCTTTGGTTCATTTCTTTTTTTCCAGTGCCGCATGTATGAGGAAGCACCAGGCGGTGTGTTTTCAATATTCTGGTTTGTTTCTTTTCGAGTAGATAATGTGGCAGGTATTAAATGAGAATCCGTCATGTCTTTGAATAAAATAGTTCATTAATTTCAAAGACGAGATTTCCTTTTTTTTTTCCAAAGCGGTTACAGTAGGCAACTACTCCAACATAAAACTCTTAAATATATTCAAATTAATTCTTTTTTCTATATTACTGCTTTGAAAACAGTGTCAGGTACTATTTTATGAGTATTAATTTAGTTTGAAGAATGAAAATTCATCTTTTTCTGACTTGAAGAGAACTTTAATGGTTTCAAGTAGAGGAAACTTGGATGAGAATTATATATGCTGGATCTGTTATACAAAAGACATACTAAAAGCAACGAGTTCATCGACGCAGATTTTTGGTGTAGGCGGGAGAGAATGATGAATTGACGGCTCCCAACTGTTCTCTCTCTCCAGACTTGGTTTATTGAAGAGGAAGTCGTCTTGTGCTAGCTGATTATGTTTATAAAATGATTCCTCATCACGCTGTAACTTTTCAATGCCTAGAAAAAAATCAAAACCAGATTTACTTACATCGCAAAAGTGGAAATGGATAAGGGAATAAATTCGAAAATTTCATTACGTATTGGAAAACGATATAATGGGAATTATTTCAGCAAGAATAATACAGAATCAAATTTGCCATTTGACAACAAGATATACATTTGATCTAAATTCTAAACCTTTTCAATTTTTGAGACGAAAAGAACTGGAAAGTTCTATTACATGATCTGATACAAATATTTTTTTCCCGTGGGATGTGAATATTGAATATTGATGAAAGTTTGTAATTAAGATAATAATACTTGCCTTCCCCTCTACCTTTGAATGATAGACTTTCATCCATTACACTCACATTATTATCACTCAGTTCCCCTCTTAAACCAGGTCCAAAAACTGAATCAACATATGTATCATTTTGTGCACCAATTTCGTTCCCTTAAAAAAAATTAAGTATGAAGCAGCTGACCGTGAATCATTAAGTTATTTAGATTATTAAGCAATATAAAAATAATAGGCAAAACTGAGTTATTTAGATTCTAATAGTTATGGGACGTTTTAGGAAAAATTAACTGGCACCAATATAACTTTTTGGAAAACTTCTAAAGGCAGTAACCTTAAAAAAATACATAACCTTCTGTCAAAGTATTTGATTCTTCTGCTATAGTCGATAGCCTTGGTGGCAAGCGGTTAGTAATTGTTTCATTTAAATTTTCATGCTCCGCGATCGCATGATCTAAAATATGGATTATTAAGCAAGACTTACTATTTATAGCATCGAGTAATAAAACAGCAAAATTTTTGAAATTTCTCTCGTAGATATTACATTTTTAAAGGAAGTAGGTTTTTTTAGAATGCAGTTATTGAATTATGGATGATCGGAACTATCGACAATGAAACTACTGTGATATTAAACATAAGTGAGCATACATCAATAGAATGTTGAATTAGGAAACCAAGTGACCAATTTACATCATATCTAACGAGTTAGAAAAATTAATATAATATACAACCGACCATCAATATAGAGATCGTCTTCATAGATGGATTTTTCGTCAGTATCTGATTCGACATCATCGAAACAGTCCTCCTGTATCTCCCACGAGGAAGAATTCATCATTGGAGACGATTGCGCTATTGAAACAGAAACAGTTAAATTAGTCGATGTGAAACAACCAGACTGCGTAAGACGTTAGAACAGTAATGAAAAACAGAACTTTTAAATTTAAATTTATGCAACGAAATATGCAAATGTTTGGGACATGAAATCATGGGAAAGAGAATGTTTTAACATTTAAGTTTGAAACACGAAAGTTTACGATAGATTTTTACTCTCCAGCAGCTATCACTGATAAGTAGATGGATACGAAATTAAATAACTTTTCTCAAAACAGTTTGATTCTTGAAGATTTCATGCACACTTATGGATAAAGAAATTTTTTTGGATCAGTTTTGACTGTGTGGAATCATCAACGACAAACACACACAGTTAACAAACTGCGCTAAACAGAGCACTCAAACACTACAAAATTTGAAGAACTACCAATTTATGGAGATGTTTATAAAATCAGCATTAAAAGCACTCAGTTATATTCGAGTACATAAGACACGTAACATACGCGACATCACACGTCATGCCATACGTGTGTGAGCAGAATGAAAAATTTGGAACGCTTCACGAATTTGCGTGTCATCCTTGCGCAGGGGCCATGCTAATCTTCTCTGTATTGTTCCAATTTTAGTATATGTTCATCGGAATGAACGGCTCTTGGGTTGTTCCAATTCTATATATGTAGTGGTTATTGTTTTGTTCGTAGTATTGAGTGGATTGGATGGAAATGAGCTATGCGAAAAATTGTCAACGACTTTGCAAGAGGAACAGACTGTTAGAGTGTTGCTCACATTCTCCTTCCATAGAAATTTCCAACTACAGCTATTCGATAGATGTGGTAAAAGTAATTATTTATCACAAAATTGCGCATAGCTTATCAGTTCGTTATCAATTTGAACTATGATTTCCATTTAGGAATGAAAAAAGAATTCAAGAAGTTTAAAAATTTCTTAAAAAAGTTTCGAACTATTTTCTACTTTAGATCTTTCTTATGAATTTGTAACTTCGTAAAGTTTGCAAGTATAAAGTAATATATGTGTAATCATTAGCTTAATTATAAAAACAATACATGACGATGATAAATATTAAAGTGTTTATTTGTTATAGATTACGCAACTCTTCAACTAATTAGTTCATTGTCAAAACGGAAGTAAAATTACTACTCGGAAATAATCAATAACTTTGTGTAACAATTTTTGCTACTATAGCAGGTGAAATAAATGAGAAAAGTTGATATGGTGCAAAGAGTAAGTAGAAAGTTATCACGTTTTGTTGACATGAAATGTTGTAGTATTTTAAGACATGCCTGTCTATTCACACGTTTCTCAACAATATTAACTCATACCTTTTTTTACGTCTACGGACGTATAAATACTCATTCATACCTGTGGACGAATGTGAAACGTCATGAAATGACTGGTAATATACGTAAGTATTAAAGTGATCGATCTAATTTGCTTGATTGATTCTGAATTACGATGATCTTTCAAATCTTGTAATTCAATCTTCATAACAGTAAACAATAGTTTGCATGAATTAGATTTTTATTTCCGAAAAAAATTAATTAATTAACAATTAACAGTTTACATTAACAATTAATTAACAGTTTGATATAAATGGCAAAGGCACGAATGAGACATTTTGAAATTATAGCAGTTATGAGAAATTTTTCAATGCATTAAAATTTCACTTAATTCTATGAGTGAAATTTAATCCTGAAAATCCTGAAAGACTTAAAATGATTTTTGCAGCATAAGTTCGTAATTTTCATATAACTCAATTTATCCATTTTATGTTTTGTCATTTACACATCCTGAATTTATAATAATATTAAACAGAATGGATATAATCGAATATTAGATACTCGTCGGAGAGATACTAATGATATCTCTCAAATTAATTTTTCATTACAATCATTTGGATTTATTATAAATATGCATAATGTTTGCAAGCAAAACAAACTTCCATAAATATTCTGCATTCGTTAAGATTCTGGATTACACTTCAAATAGACATATTTTTGCTTTTAGCCAACTACTTCGAGAATTTAAGTGCCTTTTTCAAGCCATTAACATATATTTCTAACCTTTATTACTTACTTCACGTCATGAACGGAATATCCAATGAAAGTTAATAAGATCGTTCAGGATTTCTGGAATATTTGATGATATGGAACAGGTAAATAGATGGTAAAGATAAATAAGGGAGCGATTGTCATCAGCTGAGCTAATAGAGAGATTCCATTTCATCGGTACATATTTAACACATTTGCTGACCGATTTAGTGGCCCATCGATCGGAACGTTACGACGGGTAGTGATATCGATTTGCTTACACGTTATGGGTGAATGAATGGCTCAATGAGGTCTCCTCTCGTCCTTCTTATTTCTGTGTTGCTGTTGCTGTTGTTGTTGCACTTCTTGTTGATCGTGGTAAAGTGATGAAAGTAACTGTAAGGGTCACAAGGGTTAGTACAAAAGTAATATCTGTCTATACAACAATTCTTCTACACTTCCCCTTTCGATTTCCTTCTATCAAACTGATTTCAGATAAATTCCATTCTTTCATTTCAGTTCTTGAATTGACACAGCTGACATATGGTAAGTGTTAACTTTTAGTGATTAATAATCAAAAACGAAATAGGATTAGAGGAAGGTAAAGATGGCTTGTGGACGATGAATGTAAAAGTTTAAGTTTAAGATAGTTTTCCGAGGATAATTATCGACCCGATATTTCCGAATAGCTTGCGAGCGAGTGGATAATGTTTGAGTTGCGGAATCAGATGGAAAGGAGGAATTTGAGCTAAAATTGAAATTCACCTGAATGACTGGAACTTGTATGACTCTGCGTCTGTGGCACGATTTGCATATCTGCTATTTACCCTCCGTGCAATCAGACATTTCTCCTGCTTCTCATTGATGTATGACAGTGCAGTCCGCATCACTCCCCGACTACTAATTCATGCAACCATTCCTGACCTGCCTGGGTCACTCGGTTCCGTCCGTCCATTCCGGGTGACCGTGTCAACAGGGTGCACGCTCGGCTTCCGTGCATCTCATTCCATAGGAAGATCCAACGGCACCCCGCATAACTACCCATTCTTTCTCGTCCTTCCACCCTCTTCCCCTAGTTATCGATTTTTCAAAACTTCACTTAACACTCCTATTCAGCCCTCGTCTACGCAATTACCGGTGAACTACAAAAAGGTTGCTAAAGAACTCATCAATTATGATACCTTCGAGTTCGATAAGGATTCGGTTGAGGTAATCGGGAAGGTGGAGCTGTGTGTGATCCATCACATTTCCATTCTGTGAATCCGAGAAGTGCTGCGTGCGTCTTCCTCATCCCAACAAACTGATCCTTTCTTTGTTTTCTTTTCAGTGTTCCAACCAACCATTCGATATATTTAGCTGGTGATCAAATAGTAAGTGATGTCGGATGAGGAAATGGAACAAACTACCCATACCCAATCACCGCCTCTGCATGGTAACTTCTCACCCCATCCTTCTAGAAGAGCCGCTGAAGGATTGATAGAAGTCGGGTTGCAGACATGGCTATTAATTGTACCTGCCCAATGAGTCTTATCATTTTTAAACTATTACATTTTTTTTTTCTTCACTATCCTTGAAGAGGATCAACTAGTGCTGTTATTATTGTTGTCACCACTATTGCTCATTAAAGATCAAAATATGAGACAAAAGTTGATTAAGATAAAGCACGGCTAAAATTTTATGAGGACGGAAATGCAAATGAAAGAAGATTATAGGAATAAATATTATTTAAATAATGAAGAAAGACGCAAAAGTTACGTTATCGTGTTGAAGAAAATTCATTTTAACCAGAGACAAAATAAATGATTCTAGAAGAAGCGATGGAAGAAGATTCAGTCCCAAGTAATGAAGGTGATGCTATTGAAGAAGATCACGACGATGAAGACATTACTGAGGAAACAAATGGTTGGTTTTCATATCTTGATAGCTACTCGTCAATTACCATATATTAAGCTTTTATTTCATCGAAAGTGTGATGAGGTAGGCTGTTATGTTATAGAAAGTAGTATTCCTTTGCATTTTACCCTTAGTGTAATCATAGATAGTTGGACTCGCTTTAAGCGAGAAAATTCTATGTGTATAAGATGTTAAAAAAAAAATCATTTATATAAATATGAAAATTCCTTTTCTGATATGATCATTGAAAGGCTGTTGTATGGGCTGTTGTATGGGAACTTCAAGTAGGAGTTATCCGTTTTCAGATTGGTGTTACAATCATATTTATCAAGTGCATCGTGATTTTTTTTGTACTCATTAATTTCATTATTCAGTAGTTTTGCATTTTGAATTTTCAGTAGCGGAACATTCACGTTCTGTCAAACGAAAAAAGGGCTCGAAGAAAGGACGATTGAAGAAAAGGAGGGAAAGTGCTATTGAACCAAATGCCACTCCGGCTGAGGTTTGCACAATGCTTGGTTTGACCGATGTGCCGAATAATTTCACAGAGGAAGATATCAACTCAATTACATCTGCAAAAGTGATTTTTGTTTAAATCCTAATTTTATGATTCAATTAAAGACACTTTGGAAATTTTCAATAAGTTCATGATTTTCTTCATTGTTCTGGTAGGCTCTGAGTGATTGAATATTTACTAGAACATAATCTAAATTATAGAAAGTTTGCTGAAGTATTTTATAGTTTTTTGCATGGGATTTTTCGATAACAAATGTATTGTAGGCATTTGCATCAAGAGTGAGACCACAGTTGCAAGCTGCGAATCCGAAAGCGCTTTTCTCAAAGTTACAGCATCTAATTCAGGCAAAATATCGGGAATTCCAGGTAATATTTGGTAAAATCAGTTTCGCAATTCCGGCGAAATAGAGAATTGATAGAATGCACGCAATTTCAGTTGGAATGAGTGCGTTGAATTTTATTCAGGTCTTTATGCAGCTAATTTTATTCGAGTTCTATTTTAATAAGATAATAAGACTAACATATAGACTCAAGACCTGTATGGGAATCTGTAAAATCATTTTGTTTGGGATGGATTTATGAATTTGTTCTTTACTGTGTGTTTTTATATAATTCAGGAAGAAATGGCAGCGCAAGGGCGGCCGATTGGTTCGGTGAAAAAGTCGCGTTCATCAGCGTCTGGTGACAAGGTTGTTGCACCGATCAAAATTCGAATAAGTGCCAGGAAGAAGCGACGTAATGACGATGATGATGATGACACTAATCGTGAGTGAAATTGATATCTACTTCAAGGATGTGTGAAATGAAATTGAGAATGCCTTCGGAAGTTTCATCGCGCTGATGACTTTCGTCATAAGATTAGCTAGGCATAATAGAAAGAGATTTGATAAGGTAATGAAGCTGAATTAAGGATATACTGAAATTTAAGCTATAATTGGTGGATGATTATTTAGTAGATATTTTAAAACATGAATTATTAGTTGAATTACAGAAGATAGCGACCAGGAATTCGAGCATTTGTTGAAAGAACATGAAAAACAGTTGGATGAAGAAGAACGGGAAAAAGAAGAGCGTCGAGCTGCACGTGCTCGTTCAGCGAAAAAAAAGGGAAAGAAAAAGAAAGGCGAAGACGGATATGAGGTTCGTAACTATGATTCATAATTTTTGCCATTAATTTTCAGTTGTATATCACAATAACTTTTTTTTACTAAACCCTAGCAAATGCTATAATATTTTAATAATCTCTTATTTCAGAGAAGCGATACTAACGGTAACTCATTGCAGACGGATCATCAGGATTACTGTGAAGTTTGTCAACAGGGAGGAGAAATAATTTTATGTGACACATGTCCGAAGGCTTATCACTTGGTTTGTCTAGATCCGGATATGGAAGAGCCTCCGGAAGGGCGATGGTCTTGTCCAACATGTGAATCAACGGGAGCATCAAAGGAAGATGAGGAGGAAAAGAAAGTTACTACAAATATGGAATACTGTCGTACTTGCAAGGTTTGATTTAATAGTTTTTTTTTTTGATTAAATTCAGCTGTCAATAGTATTAAAAATATTATTTTTGTAAATACGTGAAATTGTTGAAAACAGAATTGAATTTTACAGGAAGGAGGATGGTTGTTGTGTTGTGATACATGTCCAAGTTCGTATCATGCCTACTGCTTGAATCCATCGCTAACGGAAATACCAGAAGGTGATTGGTCATGTCCGCGGTGTTTGTGTCCAGAACCAAAGAATCGTCCTGAAAAATGTCTTTCTTGGCGGTGGACTGAAATTGCTTATCCACCACCAATGACTGAAGATGAATTAAAGGTAAAGTCTGACTACAGTTTTTTTGTTGGGTATTTCTGAATATTTATTGGTGTGATTGTGATCACTGTATCATTGCAGGAATTTGAAGGGCAAGAGAGTGGCCGAAAAATAGCTCTCAAACCTCCGAAGGAGCTTGCAAATCGTAGAGAACGTGAACTTTTCATAAAATGGAAATACATGAGTTACTGGCATTGCGAATGGGTAAATGAAATGGTCCTCGATGTACACTTTACACAGGTAGAAATATTTTATGCTTTTTTTTCAATAGCACCGTGTATCAATTAATTTCTAATAATTTATAATTTTTAGTAATTTAATTTTCAGTTTCTTCGGATGTATTGGCGAAAAATGGATCCGGAAACACCTCCTGAAGTAGATGATGGGAGCCAGGAAGATTTACAGAGTGAAAAAATAGAAAAAAAAGATAAAGAAAATGATCCTCATAGTCTTGAAGAAAGATTCTATCGTTATGGTAACAGTTTTGAAAAGTTATAAAGACTGTAATAATGATTTGACTATTGAAACTTCGATTTAAGTGAGGTGATTTGAAAATCGATTTTCTTGGTGAATTGATTTATATTTATTTCGACATGACTCATTCTATAATCCGGATACATACAACTCTTCGAAGATGTGACCGAATGAAATAATAGAATCGCTTAACAATCTCAGGTATCAAACCGGAATGGATGCAAGTACAGCGTATCATTAATCATGTGCAGTATGGAAAAACACAGTTTGATTACTTAGTTAAATGGAGAGAGTTAGTTTATGAACAAGCTACTTGGGAGCGTGATGATTTCGATATTATGGGTTATGAAGATGCTATTATCAAATATTGGGCACATAGGTAATTTTCTTATACAAGTTCAAAAGCTTATATTCTAAAATATATTCCAAACTCAGGATAATGACGGTGAATAGAAGATTGCTTCCTTCTGTTTTGTCCCTGTCGGTTTGAAATTAAAAACCTACTCAGACGAAAAATAGATTTAGTATTTACAATACTGTCTTATTTTATTAACCTTCGCTATTTAGGCAGCGTATGAATGGAGATGTTTTACCGAAACACATAGCAAAAAAAATAGCAGCGCGAAAAGTTGAAGAAGGCAAAGATAAGGATGAAGATGAAGAAGAAGATTGTAAGAAGAAGAAAAAGAAGGAACCCAAAACAGATGTTTGTTTTTTTGTATAACTTTCTTTTATGTGAAAATGTAATCCAGTGTTACCGAAAATTATCATTTCATTCATTATATCTTTTATAATTCATTAGTATATTTCACTATCTTCTGCAGCTTCGAAAGAAATACGAAACGCAACCGGATTTCATAACAGAAACAGGTGGTAAGTTGCATGACTATCAGTTGGAAGGTATCAATTGGTTGAGACATTGTTGGTCACAAGGAACAGATGCAATTTTGGCTGATGAGATGGGTCTCGGCAAAACAATTCAGTCAATGGTTTTTCTATATTCACTGGTAAAAGAAGGTCACACACGTGGGCCATTCTTGGTTCGTTTATAATTTTAAAGAAATCCTAATGACATCGCAATAGTTAGCTGAATACTAACAGTTCATATGAAGTTCAATAAGATTACATCAAAGTAATGAAATAATATTTCGAGAAAAGGAATTGGTTCAGTTTACTACAACGACATACTTATTATTACGGAGCTTGTTTTCAGGTGGCTGCTCCACTCTCAACATTAATAAATTGGGAACGAGAAGCAGAATTTTGGTGTCCTGATTTTTATGTTGTAACATATGTTGGTGATAAAGATAGTCGTACTGTTATTAGGTATGGTTGAGCAGGTTTACACTTTGTATTTCTAATCCTTTATTATTGTAAAAAATACTTTAAATCAAGACAGGAACATACAGTTTACTTGTCGTTAATATAAAATTATCTTCATATTACTTATTTTATCAATTATTTTAACAAGTTATTTTGACAACGTTGTTTGACTCTGTGAGGAAATTTTTCTCGATAAAATAATTTTTGGAGAGTTTTATATACTTTATCTTACTTTTCAGGGAACATGAGTTTTCATTTATCGAAGGCGCTGTGCGGGGTGGTCCGAAACCTTCACGTCTGAAAACTGATCAGGGAATTAAATTTCATGTTTTACTTACTTCGTATGAGCTGATCAATATCGATAAGGTGATTTTTTTTTTCGGTTTCTTTTATTCTATTTTCATTGAATTCGTTGTTATGTTGCGTAGGATTCTTGAATTTTATTTTTTAGCAGATTATAATTTATATTCGAAGATAGCACAAGAATTCTATTATTTGTTGAGAATAGTGTGCTGTAGTGGAATGTTTAATAGTGGAGTCGTTATGCTAACATTAATACCTTCGTTTCGTATTGCTCCGTTTTTTAGTCTATACTGTCATCTATTGAATGGGCCGGATTAGTGGTCGATGAAGCACATCGTTTGAAAAACAACCAATCATTGTTTTTCCGTACTTTGCGCGATTTCCGGATCAATTATCGATTGCTTCTTACTGGTACTCCATTGCAAAACAATTTGGAGGAATTGTTCCACTTGCTAAATTTCTTGTCACCTGATAGATTCTAGTAAGTTTTTAGATCCAGATTAAGATTACGTAGTAAGTTCTATGTGAATTATGCTTACAGCCTCTTTTTCCAGCGATATGGATTCATTTACCCATGAATTCGCTGAAATTTCGAAGGAAGATCAAATCCAGAAACTACACTCTTTGTTGGGTCCACATATGTTGCGTCGCCTGAAGGCAGATGTGTTATCGGGAATGCCATCCAAAAGTGAACTTATTGTTCGTGTAGAGCTTTCTCCAATGCAGAAGTAAGTGGAAACTTTTACAGCAGTTATTTGGTATAGATTGGCTTCATGATGTTTTTCAATTTCAGGAAATACTATAAGAATATTTTGACGAGGAATTTTGAAGCATTAAGTCCGAAAGGAGGTGGTTCCCAAATTTCGCTCATCAATATTATCATGGATCTCAAAAAGTGCTGTAATCATCCTTATCTATTTCCTAAAGCTAGTATAGAAGCGCCAAAATTGAAAAATGGAATTTATGAAGGTACTGCACTGGTGAAAGCGTCAGGGAAATTTATACTGCTGCAGAAGATGCTCAAAAAACTGAAAGAACAAGGCAAGTGTGGATTGGTTGTTTACATAGATTTATAAAAAGTATTGATCCTTTTCATGCTGTCATAATTTTCAGGACATCGAGTTTTAATTTTTTCACAAATGACTAAGATGTTGGATATTATGGAAGATTTTTGTGAAAATGAAGGTTATAAATATGAGCGTATTGATGGTTCAATCACTGGTCAAGCACGACAAGATGCAATTGATCGATTTAATGGTATGTGCTTATGTGCAAAGAATTTTCGTCACTTAAATTTATCGTAAATTTTTGTTTTGAATTTACTATTTTATGGTATGAATTTATACCATTTGCAGCGGCAAATGCGCAACAATTTGTTTTCTTATTGTCTACCAGAGCAGGTGGACTTGGCATTAATTTGGCTACAGCTGACACTGTTATCATTTATGATTCGGACTGGAATCCACACAACGATATTCAAGTAATCTTTTTAAATCCTGATTTTCATAATTCTAAGACATCTTTCTATTTTTTATTGTTTAAAATAAAAAAGTCTTGTTTTCAGGCTTTTAGCAGAGCTCACCGTATCGGGCAGCAGAAAAAAGTATTGATTTATCGTTTCGTTACTCGAAATTCTGTTGAAGAAAGAATTACATCAGTTGCCAAAAAGAAGATGTTATTGACTCATCTTGTTGTTCGTGCTGGAATCGGGCAGAAGGGACCTTCGATGAGCAAAAGCGAGTTGGATGAAGTATTGCGTTGGGGAACCGAAGAACTTTTCAAGGTTTTAAAATATATCTAGTATATGTTTAAGTTTTTAAAGCAGTATAACTGTGTTAGAGAATCTGTCTCTTTCATGCAAAGTTAAAAAGTATTTTTATAGCGATACTATGTGAAACTATGAACTGTTTCTAGTGCGTTATTGTGATATTTCATAGAGTTTAAGGAAGATGAAACAACGACTACGGATGGTGAACAGGGTGAGAAGAAAACAAGTGAGCAAGAAATTATCTGGGATGACGAGGCAGTCGAGGCGCTCTTAGATCGGTCTGCTGACGACCCCAAAGAAAAATCGGGGGAGAAAAAGGAGCACTGGAGCAATGAATATCTATCTTCATTCAAAGTTGCGCAGTACACCACTCGAGAAGCTGATGAGGAAGAGCTGGAGGATGAAGTAAGTAGTTGAGGTGTTAAAGATAGTTTTTTTTCAGTTAGTTAGAATTTTCTTCGAAAGCAAAGATTCGATTAACGAGAATATGAGGGCTGGAAAATTTCAGGATAAAACCGAAGTAATTAAGGAAGCGGCACAGGAAGCAGATCCCGATTACTGGGAGAAACTTCTTCGTCATCATTACGAGCAAGAGCAAGAAACGCAGGCACAGAAATTGGGTAAAGGGAAACGTGTTAGGAAGCAGGTAGATACTCATTTTGAAATTACACTATTTCTAATGATAAGTTATTTTTAAAGCCTTGTTTTTGATAATGAAGATAAGTAGTGTGGGAGTATGCTTTTAATTTTCAAATATTGCCGTAAGTATCACATATTTCAGATTGTTTCGAACTTGTATTAATGAGTATTCTATTAATTTAGGTTAATTATGCGTCAGAAAATATGCAGCAAGATTGGCAACAAATGCATCCAAATAATGACGATTTTTCATCTTCGTATAGTGGTGATAGTGGTCGTTCAGATGGTGAAGGAGAGGATGATGAATTTGATAGCGCTCAACAAGGAAAGAAACGGCATCGTGATCGTGGTGATGAAAAACTTCCTCCACTTCTTGCACGTGTAAATGGGCAATTGGAGGTTATTCGTTATTGCTGCTTTTGTGTTAGCTTAGATTAGATTGTTTATTGGAGCTGTTAATAAAAGTTATATAATTTGGGAGGTATTTGTCTATTTCAGGTTTTGGGTTTTAATCCAAGACAGCGACGAGCATTTTATAATGCAGTTATGCGTTGGGGCATGCCTCCTCAAGACACATATCAGTCACAGTGGCTTGTACGAGATTTAAAAGCAAGTTTCTGAAAAGTTTTAAATCACAGAGTTTTGATAGGATGTTCTAAATCAAATAAAAAGATGTTTTATCAGTGGATCTTAGTTGGAATAAGGAATTGTCAAAAGAGATGTAGAATAATCAAAAAAAAATCGCAGATGTCACTAAGTCCGAAGTGATACCGATGCATTCAATTGTGTTTAAGGGTAAGTCGGAGCGTGCATTTAAAGCATACACGTCGTTATTTATGCGCCATTTGTGTGAGCCTGGAGCAGATTCTCAAGAATCATTTAATGATGGTGTGCCTCGTGAAGGTTTAAATCGGCAACATGTCCTTACTCGGATTGGAATTATGTCATTGATCCGAAAGAAAGTACAAGTAGGTTTTTTACATCCATTTTTTAGCAGTTAATATTTTATACTATAATTATGCTTGTTAATAATAAAGCTCCTTTTAAAAAAATCACAATGGATGTTAATCAACGGCTGATAAAGAGTTACTTAGTATGGAATGTTAAACTTCATTTCATATTTCTTATTCAGTATTCCACAAATTTTCCTATCTGAAATGATTAGTGAATTGGTAGTTTCTAAAAAATAGAGAAAAGTGAAATTCTGAAAACTTATTACTTTTAGTGTTCGGAATGTTATATCATACAAAAATTATTCTTCATTTTTCTTTAAATTTTTTAGGAATTCGAAGCAAGTAATGGTGAGTGGTCAATGCCGGAGGTACGAGGAAGGGCGTCGCACTCTGCTGAAAGCGAAAAAGAAGGTTCAAATAGTAAAGCTGGTTCGAAAGCGTCGAGTAGAAGTAACACACCTGCTCTGAAAGAAAATATTGCATCAGGAGAACATATCGACAAAGTATAATTTATGTTTAATATTTTTTTAAGTTATATGTGATCTTTTCTAGTGCCGGTGATGATTTTTTCTTTTAAAAACATGATGGAATTACCAAGTTAACAGTCAAAGTTGATTTTGCAGTTTGATGTTGAAGTAATATAATCAAATATTAATCGCTTTGATAAATCAATCACTGCTTATAGGTATACTGTTGTGAGGGAAAGCAGTATGCAAAGGCTCAGTGAAACAAATTTTTTTTTTTATGATTTGTATGATTGATTAAAGGCGAATCTGAGGCACGTTTTATTTGGTAAACACTTCAAGTGAAGTCATTATTATCCTTTCGAAATAAAGCATTTTCAGACAGATAATAAGAATGATAAAGAAGCTGGGATAAGTAGGAAAGAAGGAGAAGAGGAAACTCCAAAATCGAGAGGTCCGCGACCACCTTTCAAGTTCAACATTGCTGATGGTGGTTTCACTGAATTGCATACGCTATGGTTGAACGAGGAAAAAGCGGCTGTACCTGGAAATGAATTTGAAATTTGGCATCGTCGGCATGATTATTGGCTCTTGGCAGGAATTATCACGTTCGTGTTTTAAGACTTTCAGTACATAAAAAGATTTTTCTGTAACTCATATAAAATCAGGATTTTGATTGGAAATAATGGACGAAATTTCAGTTTGAAATATGACTTACATCTTTTGAAATATTAATTTTGTTTTAACAATTTCTCTATTAATTTAAATGTTCTAATATTAGAAGTTTAATTTTTAGGTATGGTTATGGGCGATATCAAGATTTGCAAAATGATATACGTTTTTCAATTATCAATGAACCGTTTCGCACGGAACAAGGGAAGGGAAATTTTTTGGAAATAAAGAATAAATTTTTGCAAAGACGTTATAAGGTAAACAATTCGAATTTAGATCAATCATTGATTCATATATAAGTTTTCTTTTCTCTTAATGCAAATGCATGTCAACATTTTGTAAAAACAAAATGTGCAAGCAATTAGATGAGTAGTATCAGTCGCTGCTTATTTTCAGCTCTTGGAGCAAGCTCTAGTTATCGAAGAACAGTTACGACGAGCAGCTTATTTGAATTTAACACAGTCTAATGCAGATGGTACTCAGCAGCTAAATGAACGGTTCGCAGATATTGAATGCTTAGCAGAAAGCCATCAACATTTAGCTAGAGAGGGTATGCAAGGCAACAAAAATGCCAATGCAGTATTGCACAAGGTAAGTTCTTATTTGCACAGAATACCACTGTCTCATCGAAAAGTATACGAATTTCACGTGCTAGATTCCAGGTTTTGGAATCATTTTTTCAGCAAAAAATCTATCGGCATTAAAATCTAGTACTGCTAAAAATCATGACTTTATTTCATACTAATAGTATGTATAATATTTTTAATCATTTTTTAGGTACTGAATCAGTTAGAAGAACTATTGTCTGATATGAAGGCAGATGTATCAAGGTTGCCAGCAACACTGGCACGGCTGCGTCCAGTGACCGAACGTTTAGGGATGACGGAGAGAGCGTATGTTTTTGACTGCGTTTTTCATTCCTTGTATTCTTTGAAGAGGGTCATATTAGTTAAACTATATATGAAAAGACAGTAAATAGTAATTTATTTTGTAGAATATTGAGTCGATTAACAACGCGTGATCCAGAGGCAGCTTCGGGGAAAAGTCCGTTACCTCCTCCTGGTCCCTTCGTTACTCCTACTCTTGGACAACAGCTTTCTGGAATACAACCAAAGTTTGCCGCTTTATCAAGGAATTCAATATCTGAAACAGCGAACAATGAAAACAATATGAAGAAAGAGCAAGAAGATAAAGAAGAGAAGAAAATTAGAGAAGAAGAACCCGAGTTTAGTAAAGAGGGAAAAGGTTTTTTTTTAAGTGTCATTACTAATCTTTATAAGCAAAATCATTTCACATGGAGCGAAATGTTAGTGTGGTTAATAGAAATGTTAATTTATGTTGAAAATCCTGGATGAAGTGCATAGAGATGAGTTGTATGAAGCTGCAAAACATATATCTGGATGCTTAAAACCAAAAGAATCTTATGACTGTTAACTTCTGTTCCGAGTCTTTAAAAAAAAATCAGATCATAGCGGACTTGACATGCGCTGGATTACGTGCAATTCTGAAAATTTTAGTCTGATCTAGACGTTTGAAGTAGTATTTTTCTTTCGATATTTTCCTTTCGACATTCTTTCGACAAACAAATTCTTACAGTTGAAACCAAAAATGATGCAGTTGCCGACAGTGAAGAAGTTCAGAGCGAAGATGTGAGAGAAGCAGTTGAAGATGAGCCAATGGATTGTACGATGTCTGGTAACACAACTGCTGCTATTACATCTGAAAAAGCAGATGAATCTATGGTGACTGAGTCAGAAAGTGAAGTTAAAACAATTGACGATGTACCAATGGAGAACATGTAAATTTGTATTAGTTGTTAGAATAATTTATTTAAGGTTTGGGGCAATTTATGAATCATTGCGAAGGCAGTTTAAAATGTTTGCACAGCTGTGGTAGCCTAGAATAGAAAGTTTTGAAATATTTATGTTCAGTGTGTAACCACATCTCGGTAATATTGATTTTGATGATTTTACTGGATCGTGTGCACTTGTTTGATGGGACTGATCTCATAGAATTATACTGCATGTTGTTTATGCCGTTTTGTATGGCTGAGCACAAGCTGTTAAACGTTCGTTTTTAGTGTTTGTTTAATTCATGTTCTTTTTTGCTTATGTTGTTTTCTTTATTTATATAGTTGAATTTTATTCGATATTTGATCGTAATAAAATATCCCATGAATATAATATCTGTCCTAATATTTGATGATTGCAATATTCAAGCATATTTGCCTTGAGAGACATTTATTGGGTTTTGGCCTTGTCTCCATAAGTTACCGTTTTTGTATATGCGTAGACAGTCGAGGAACTTACCTTGGAATATTTGTTTGTTTGCATCTCTATATACTTCAGTTTTCAAGTGATCTTGGCAACAGAAACAATAAAATGACATTCTTATTTGAGGATCACGTTTTCTCTATGACGTAGTTATTTGAAAGCTGAAAACGGAATCGAAAATATCTGCTTAAGTCTAATGCTTTCGAAGTGTGTGACGTAATGGAGAATATACGTTGGAAAAGTTTGGTATTGGTGAAAGGTAATGTTTTGCAATCGGGATGCGAAAGGTTATGTCCACTAAGTGTGATCTGATTTCTGATGGTCAAGAAGCATGATGGAAATAGGTTTGGTCGGCGTTTTCTTCGACATGCTATCATTCTGTAGCTGCTCAAACAGAATTTCTGTAGACTACGAGTATGAAAATTTATAATAAACTGTCTTTTCGTAAATTATTTAATCTATAGTAATTTATAAAAACAGTAACGTGTCCCAATTTTTTAAAATGTTTCCCTTTGCTCATGAGTGTAAATGATCCTTTATCATATCATTTTATATTTTTTGTTTTTTTTTTTATAAATTAGAAATTAAATTACAAACTGAAAAACTCTAACGGTATTTCACGATTTGACCAGTGTTATTTATTTTGGTGTCACTAACTACTTTGTAATATTTCAGAAATTTAAAGTCGAAGTCTGAAGAATATTGATCTGAAGAAGTATATAAATCAATACAATTAATCACAATAATGAAAGTTTTTTTAGTATATTGTAGTGATCAATGTAAGTTTTGTAAACTTGATATTTGTAGATACTCTGCGATGCAGTGCAGAAAGAATATGGGCCAGTTTAGTGCATGATGCCATCGAACGTAACAAAGAACAAGTACTAGTGTATTTGTTTACGTCATGTAAAAGCACGTTGATAAAGCGTTATCCTTTCATGCTGCAATGCACACTAATGGAGGAAGTCGATTCATTTACGAATATTTTTCGCAAAATTATTGATTTGTTACAAAATGCTGAAAGATCAATAGTGTTTCTTGATTCAATCGACATTATTTTTTTGGATAGTTCCTTTGATCGAGTAATTGTATTGTTGAAGCAAATTTCCCGTGAGTTTTTTAAACTACTTTTTGAAACATATAAATGAATGCAGAGAATGAAATATTGCGTTGCCATTTAGTCTCATAGTGAAAAAAGCATTCAATCTGTTAGTATCTTGAAGTTGATTGAGTACTATCATGTTGCCTCCCACAAAGAGATTTCTATTTCGATTCAATGCCAAATTAATTAAAGATTGATAAATTAGGGATTGAGTGGTTAATATGAATTTTAAAGTAGTTAATTCTTGTATTCATCTTCATACTTTTCAACTTTCAGAATACTCTACTGTCATTGCACGATTACACGATGAGTGCATTTCAACTCAGAATTGGGAAAGATTTAGTTCCATTGCGCACATGACGTATTCTTTGGAACTTAGAGACATGAAAACACCTCTCTGCACAATTGTTTCATACAAGGCTGATGGGAAAAGAAATTTAA
>JABVXU010001108.1:0-10026 GCA_013365365.1 Cruorifilaria tuberocauda | reverse complement strand
CTGTATTGCACCCTGTTCATTGTGCAACTGTATATCGAACATTTTATCCCTCTCGAACGGAATTTTACCATCTCTTTCCTCTTTACCCCAAACACCGCCAATTAATGAATTACGTACAACAACCTGAATTTCATGTTCACTTTCAATGATAAATTTGAAAAATGAAAAAATGATAAGGTTCAAATGAAGTTTGCAAACAAATTTCAGAAAGAGAAAAGAAAAAAAATTGAAAAAATTTATCAAAAAAAAGAAGGAAAGTTTTTCTGCATATTAACCAATAAAAATTGAAAAATAATTTTAAAAAACGAAAATAATAAAACAGTTTGTTTGAAAAGACTTACAAATTCAATTGATTTAAAGTTATTAGTAATGAAACTTAAACTAGAATCAATTATGAGTTTCATGATTGGACCTAATTCATTTTATACTCTCAACTATCACCTAAAATCGTTCCTGTTTTTACATTTCTGGTTACTACTAGTACTTATGTACTTTTAATTTATTTATTAAGGAAAGAATTCGCTTGAAATATTTTGAAATGCAAAATTAATCCTTCGACACAAATTACAATAATGATGAAAGTTAATTGTATTAATTTTAGCTAATGATATTAATGCTTCCTTGTTTTTTAAGATTTAAGTTCTAAATAATAGAAATATTAAAAAATGAAATAAAATAGAGACGATTAAATTGTATTCTAACTTTTTCATCGAACCGTGGATTGAAATGTAGGACGATATCACCGTTTTGTTTTAATAAATTGATATTAAATCGTTTGCTACGCTTTTCAGGCATTCCGGTAATGAACAATGATTTACCAGGTAATAAACCACCATCTACTATACCTGATTCATAGGGAACCGGCTAAAATAATAAAAATTCCGGATTAAAAGATTGCTCCTATTCTTCAATATATTTCATTCATTCATTCACTGAATACAATTAAAATAATTAAAAGCTTCAACATTTCAATCATCAATTAATTAAACTTTAATTAATTTACTAATTAAAAAAATACACTTTTTAATTCGTAATTCTAATTAGAAAGATGAAAACTAACGTAATACTTGCCACCCCATTGTACGTGATCGATAGTAGCATCACCGTCAATTGATACGTAAGTAACCCATTGTAGCGGTACTCGATAATCAAATGTTTTCACTTCTTTCTAAATAATTATCATTAAATAATTAAATTAAATTATCATTAAATAGTAAAATAATTATCAATAAATTATTATTCTCTATTAAAATAATAAGTAAAGATGATACTGTAAAATCAAAAATTTTGTCTACGGTATATTTAAATCCATTGGTTCTTATTTTTTTTTTCGAGTATAATACATTCAGCTATAATAGAATGATACAGTATAATACAAATTTAAATAAATAATTATCAATTCTAATCACATGTAATTTCAGGTATTTTAAGCAAATAAAAAGTAGTATTAAAAGATACTTAAGTATTACTTTAATAAGTAAAAATGATACTGTAAAATCATTACGAAAACATGCATAATTCAAATTTAAATAAATAATTATCAATTCTAATTACATGTGATTTTAGATTTTTTAAGCAAACAGAAAATGATGTTGAAAGATATTTAAATATTATTTTAAGTATCATTTAAGTATTATTTTAGGGATTAATTTAAGTATTATTTTAGGGATTAATTTAAGTATCATTTAGTATCATTGTAATAGTCATAATTCTATATATATTAAATTCATTAAGATAATTAATATCATATTCTATACTTTTTTTCTAGTCAATATAGGATAATATTTATTTCTTCAAGTTAATTCATGTATATCATTAATATCTTTTAAAAATATTATATAATTGTTTTAAAATTTAGAAGTTAGAAGGAATTAATTTCATATATAATAGATAATTTCTTCTAAGTCTTTTGGAAAGAGATAAGAATAGTTTAAACTATACTTAGTAAAATTTTTTTTTTTTTAATAGGAAATTTTAATTGAAAATTGTTCCATCATATTCAAATATATTATTATCATTATTGTTACTAATTATTATTACCATTGTTATTGCAATTACTGATAAATATGCTATTATCACATGTTTGGAATTAATTGTTATCTTATCTTATCAGTGAGTAATCTCAACTGGAACTGATAAACTAGTAACTTACACCATCACAATAAATCACAAATTTATTATCATGTGCTCGAATTCGTAAATCGAATGCATTTCCTTTTTTATATGGTAATTTCTGCTTCTCTTTTTTTCCCCAGATATTATTCGAAAATGTATTAAATGATATCTGAAATTAAATTCATTCAAATTTATTCATTTCACTAATATTTATCAATAGTTTAATTTAATCTACGATTAATTATTAATTAATAATTAATTATTCCATCAATAACCTGTTCATTTGCAAGTACTGTCTGGTCTGCTTGATTTCAATTAACCTATGACTCTTATTGAGTGTAGAAAAAAATTTTTGCTCATGTTTGCAATAATCAGGCTTACACCACAATCCGATTAATTATTATTAATTAATAGTTAATTATAGTAAATGAAATTGGTAAAATAAACTACCTGTTATAATTTTGTAAAATTTTTTTTTTTTAAACAAATTTTATTTCTTTTATGTTTTACTTTGAAGGAAGAAAATAAGTGAGTAAAAGTTTGCAAAGTTATTTAAAATCTTCAAATGAGAAAATTAATTATTCATAAAAAAAAATTACTATTTCAAAGCAAAATAACAACCTTTCCTTTATCAAAGAACATGCTAATATTCAATGGGACATCACCGCCACTATAATCCGGACTGTCACGATGCAGTCCAACATCAAACCTGTATTATAATTATTTGAATAATTTTAAATTAATACAAAATTGAGTAAGATTTTTAATTTTTCAAAAAATTAAATTTTACGAACTTTTTTGCCTTGTCCGCTATTTTCCCCTTTAAAATTAATGTTTGACCAGGCGCAATTCGTTCTGTTAATTTGCTTCGATATGGAAGTTTCTGAAAAATGAATTATTAAAAAATTCAAATATTTTGAAATAAATTTCATACAGTAATTTAATTTTTTGTTTTTTTTCAGAAAAATAATTTTATATAATAATTTAAATATTACTATATAAGATAAATTTACATAGTAGCATGAAGTTACTCGAACTTTTCCATTTTTTTTTTGTTCTTTATTTGATAGTAATAAAATATTTAGAGATTAAAATGTGTAACAGTTATTTTTAATTTACTTAATTAAACATTTATTTGATATTTACTTACATAGCATCAATTTTAATTTTAAATTTTAAAATGTTTTTCCATAATTATACCGGCAAAAATTTGATAACGAATAAAAAAATTCATGATTAAAATTTACATTTTATCATTGCTATCAACAACTTATCATACACTATTTACTTTATTTCTTAAAATGAATTTTTTAAATTTATATTTAGAAAAAAAAATGAAAAATGTTGGAGTTATTTTGAAAATAAAATCTTGATAAGAAAAGAAAAAAAGATAAGAAAGAACGAAAAGCATTACAAACTTCTTTTCACCATCCTGTTCTCCCATTTGCTCTATGATAAGTTGATTGTTTCGTTTCAGCAATCAAAAAATTTATTCCTTTCAAACTGAAATTATATACCTGTCATTTCAATTCAACAATTTCATTTCAATTTAAATTTATCGTTCACAGTAAGCAATCAAAATAACTTACAGCTAATTTCTTGTTTTTTTTTTGAAATTACATTAAATCATTTAAATATTTTATATTTCAAATTTGAAACATTTGAAATAAACATAAGAAACAAATCGAGAAATAAATACAATATTCAATATTTACAAGTTATTACATAAGCAAACAGAAATAAATCCAGTACAATATTTACAAGTTATGATATAAGTAAACAGAAATAAATACAGTTCAATGTTTACATGTTACAATACAAATGCTAATTAATTTTGTAAATTTACTTTAAAAAGATTGATATAAATTTTATGAAATTTTATATTAAAAAATTTTCTTATCAAATTAACGAATAAATTTTCAACAATAATTTTTATTAATTATTGAGAATGTATTGATTTTTTAGATGATAGCTGATATTATCAATAATAATTCATCATGGAAAATTATTCCATACACGTAAATTACGTATATATTTGCGTCAGATGAATGATATTTAGAAATGCTACGCTTTTCTTTTTTTCCTATGATTTAAGTTTCAAAGTAAAAAGAAAAACTTTCTCTTTGAAAAATTTTCATGCAATCACATCAATTAAAGTAAAAGAAAAAAATCAGTGTAAAGTATATAACCTTACTTTACATTAACTTCTTTACAGTTTATCTGTAATTTTATCTACCGTATCAAAAATTAAAAGATTCAAAAAGATATTAAAGTATTTAAAATAAATTATTTAAAATTTTAAGTAAAATAATTATTGTTCATTGCATTCGTTTTTTAAAAACAATTTTCGCATATCTAAATATTAACTTAAATCATTTTTTCAAGCGTAATTTACAAAACTTTGACAAATTTTTTTCTAAAATAAAAATTCATTCCGTAAAAAAAAAAAATGATAATTTAGATAAATGATAAATGTTAATGTTTGTTATCTCATAGGATAGTATAGGGAAAAAATTAAGAATTATGCTTTTTTAATAGTTTATTTATTTTTTAAATTCATGATATCATAAAATATTTCCTCCATGAAATTTCATATTTTGAATATAATATGAAAGTATTAAATAAGCTAACTATTATCAGTATTCAGATAGATATGTGATAAAAATTTTTATAATGAAATGAAGGAGGAAAATGAAAAACTTCCCTTTCCTTTCTTCGTTTCTTTTTTTTTTTTTAGTGATACTATAAAAAAAAAAAGTGTAAGCAAATATTCTGTAATCGAAGCTAACAATTTAATTGAAAAGGGGAAAAAAAAAAGAAGAAGAAGAGACATAACGAAGGAAATCAATGTTATATGATCGGAATGATGATAACTTGTGATAACGATGATGAATAAAGCGGAAAGATTGGCTGTAAGCTAGCTAACATCAAATTTTGTATTTCCTGCACATTCCAAAGCCTTCAATATAATAACATTAATAATTTATCAACCATAACATTTCCAACGTAACATTCAAATTTATCACATTTACCAACTTAACAATTCAACTTATCATATTCACTAAGATAACATTCATTCCGATAGCTAATATTAATATTTATAACTGCGTGAAAATTTATGTTAGCTTAATTCATGACTTTTTTTTTTTTTTGTTAAACTCATTCTATCCAAGAAATATAAGTTGAAAAATAAGTGATAACATATCTAATTAAATGTAAGCTATAAAAACATATGAATTATCTCTGATAACAATCTGATAACATGATAATCTCATACATTACTGAATATTGTTACTATTGAATAAAGTGAGTTATAAATAGATGAAGTAAAAAAAAAAAAAAAAACCTTGGAAAAGTCAATAAAGAATGATAATATACGGTTGATTCATGGCTTAAAAAAAAAAGTTAATAAAAAATAATGATAATATGTGGGATGAGTCATTGGAAAAAATTGATAAGAATGAAAATATATGAATGATTGGTTTATTTGGATAATTTTCGTCTTATTTGATTGATTCACAACGATATTTTGATTTGTGGTCTGTAACAGTACAATATAAGGAAAGTATAAGTAAGAAGTAGAAATTGAATTTAACAAAGGATATGATAAAAGTATGAATTCATTAACACTTGTGAAAATAAGCTTGTGATAAAATAAATTATTGAGAAATAAATAAATAAATAAATAAATAACCAAATAAGTAAATGAAGAAATAAATAAATAAATAAATTAATTAATAAAATAAAATAAATAATTATTTTGCAATTGTTGCATTTTCTTGCATTTTCTTTGTTCCTATCATTTACAACTGATCATTTTATCATAAAATATATAATTATCAAAAAATCAAGAAACTTAATCCTTCCTTAGCTATTAATTGTTCATAATTGATTATCAGAACGTAATAAGTTATCGTGATAATCTTTACAATAACCTTTAGACTAATCACTATTAATAACTATATTATTTCCTCATATAATTAATAACTTTATTACTTTATTACATAAAGAAATTTTTTTTACAAGAAAAAAGCAATAAATATCAAAGGAAATTTTTAGGATAGAAATATTTACTTAATTAATAAATTATTAACGTATAATCTATACAAGTTAACGTACAAATTCTACTACTAACGTCAATGTTAGTCATTGACGCAAATATGATCAATATTTTAGTTTTGCATAATTACACGTAAGTAAGTAAAAATTTCAACTTCGTGTAATTTATACAACGAGCAAGTATAATCAATATCTCAACTTCTACACGTTTTACACGCGTAACGATTATTTATTTTTATTTACTCATATAAACAATATGCAATAATACGAAATCATATATATCATACAATTTGTTACAATGTACTATTATCGTAACTTGATAATTACTTACTTTTCAAAAAATTAAAGGTAAGAAGAAAAAGAGTAAAATTTTTAAATAATATTTTAAGTAATTGTTATCCTGAAAAAAGATAGAACTAGAAAACAATAAAAGAAAAAATTTGAGGTCGAAAATAAATCTTACAGTTATGAGATATTACTGTTTTGCAAAGGGTTTATTACATATAATACAAAAATTCTTTCATACTAAAAATTTGAATTTTAAAATAAGTTTTTCTTCCTGAATATTGTATCATTTACTGTAAGAAAACTCTTTTGAAATTAAAAGTTAATTTTAATTTCCTAAATTGGAATGAATAGTTGGGATGAATTAGCAGTAAAAATGATAAAATATACTGAAGCTATCATATCGGTTTTACTATTTTCCTACACTATGTTTACTGATAAAGAAAATTTTGAAATATTAAATCAATGGAAATCAAATTTAAATACAGTTTTAATATGGTTTCAATACAGTTTCATTTCACTGAATTATTCTTCCAAAATGGTTTTCAATACAGTTTCAAATACAGTATACAAATTTTAATTGTTTACAAATACAGTAAACAATTCAGCAGAATTGAAATATATTATGCTTTTTAATTTAATCTATAATAGAGAATTTTGAATAAATTATTTAATTTTAATAATTTCCTCCCTTCTGTTTTTTCATTTCGCTTCTATCTTCATCAAGCAAATTTAACAATTCTCTCTTTTTTTTAAAATAGAAATTTGTGTTTAATTTCAGATACGCTTAAAAGCAATCATTCTGTGCATAATTTCAGGATATCAGTGGATTACTTGATAAAATATAACAAAAAATGGGAAGTTTAAATTTCTTCACTAAAAGATAAATTAACTTATTAGGTATAATTGAAGTTGGAAAATATAGTAATTATTAACAGAATAATCATTTTGGAGGAATAATTTGATGGAAATAATAATTATAAGCAAAAATAATTGAAAAACAAAGAATGAAAAAGAAAACAAGAAGATAGTGATTGTGATACTTCATAAAATTATGATTTATCGCGATAAATTTTATTAAAAGTTTTATTTTTTTATTTTTAATTAAATTATCGTTTTTTTGCTAATTAAAATTTATTGTTTTTTTTAATTAAATTTTATCAAAGATTACGAAAATTTAATTTTAATTCAATATTTTATTAAATTTTTAAATTTTTTCACTAAAATTTTCTCCAATATTTTGTTTTGTTTTGTGTTTGTGTGTGTGTGTGTGTGTGTGTTTTTTTTTATAACTTTAGTTGTTAATTTAAGTAAGCAGTAAGAAATTTCTCAATTTCAATGTTTCTCTTTCTATAAAAATGACGTAAAATAGATGAATGGATATGGCAGTAAAGTAAGTAAGATAGCTCTATGATGTCAAAGATATTTCCGTTAAATTTGATTTGAATCACATGAAATTTGAAAGGATGAGAAAAAGTAAACAAAATTTCTTCCTTAATCAATAATATTTCATGAATATTTTGGTAAGTGAGATGAAGCAAGCAATCAATAATTTGTTATTAAATGAAAAAAGTTTTTTTTTTTTAAAATAAACAAAGAGATATTCAAAAAACGAAAAAAATTGCTGATCAAAATTTAACAGATCAAAAAATAAACTAACCGATCAGAAAAAAGACAAATAGTAGATTAAGAGATATTGATTGATGTAAAAAAAAATCAAACAGTGAAAAAAGAATTGAATGAAAAATTGTCGAAATGCTGATTAATCGAAAAATTTTTTTTTTTGATAACAATAAATTATCAATTTATTCATGATTTATCATCAATCTATTCATGCAAACAACAATATATACATTTCAAAGAATGATACTAAGCTGATTTTATCAAAAAAAAAAAAGAGAGAGAGGGGAATCAAACAAAAGTTTTAATCTTTCAAAAAAGAAGGAAAAAATTAGCTATAAATTTTGATATAACTAAATCAATCGATTGATAAACGTCTATTACTGATTGTGTTGGTACCTGAGAGATATCAAATATCACTCACGACATATTTATCGATTACTAATTTCCAATCAGTTTTTAAATTTTGATTGAAATAACAATCAGGATGGTCCAAAATCATGCAAGGTATACTTTAGTTTATAACTCAAAAAAATGTATAGGAAAAAAGTTATATTAGTAAAATACCGTAAACAGCACAAGACTTAAAGTATAAAAAAAGTAATCTATCAATAAATCTCTATCAAAAGAAACACCCAAAATATAAGGTACCTAAAGATAAAAATCGAAAAAAAAATACCATAAACAGGAGTAAGATTTAAGTTTTAATGAAAATGAGCCAAAGTAATATTAAAGTAATACCAAAATGTTAAGAGAATAATAAGTTATCAAATGATAAAAAGGATGAAAGCATAAACTAACTGTTTGGTTGAAAATGCATGAAAATGCAATTGCAATCTATAAAAGTATTATTAATTAGTACCGGTCTTAATTAATTAGTATCAGTGGTAATTAATAATGCTTCTGTTCTGTTTACTTCTTTGTTTATTCTTTCTCTCTTTCACAATCCAATTCTTGAAATTTGATAAAGATTTTTAAAAAAATTTTTATTTAACCGGTTTAGATATCATTTTGATTAAAATGTCATTTAAATGATTTGATATAATTTTAATCGATTTTTTCTCACATTTATACAATTGAATTATATGAAATGCTATAATAAAATAATCAATTAAACATTGCAGGAAATGGAAAATAAAATAAGAAATGGAAAATCGAATATGTACATATATATATATATATATATTTCAAGTTATCAATTTACTCATATCAAGTTTTTCATTTTTACTTTTACTTATATCAAGTTATTAATTTACTTTATTGTTCACTTTAATTTACTAAACAAGTTATCAATTACTTAGATAATAATATTATCCGAAGAACTGCGCATAAATATAAATGATTGATGATTGAAAAGAGAATTATTCACATTAATATATAATCGTAGTTTCGTTGATAGCATTTCGTATAACTTATAATTGTAATTTAAAAGAAAAAAAGTTGAATTAGTAAAGTGATATTTTAATTAAAATTTAACAATAATTGGCTAAATAAAAAGTTACTTCTTATTCTTCGATATAAGTAATATTAAGTTTAATTTATTTTTTCATGCATACTTTTTCCTATCGTTCGTTCTTTCCTTTTTTTTTTTCATTAACATTACTTATTGATGTGCGATAATGATAAAAGATTGATTTTACAGCCTGAAACTTTGACAAATTAGCTAAACTCTACTTTACTAATTAACAATAGCATATTTTGCTTGATAAATAATACTGAAAGTAAGTGAATAAGTAAATATTATAGGAATAATGTTAATAGATGATTAATAGAAAATAATTAGTATAATTATTGCATGATCAGCGTATTCTTATCGTTACTCTATTTTCATGTGTATAATCAAAATTGCAAAAATGAAATTTTTTTTTAAAGATGAAATTTAAATAAAAATTTCAATAGAATAATTTTTTTATTGATGATATTTTTTCATTGAAATTTATTTTTCGT
>JABVXU010001107.1:0-10034 GCA_013365365.1 Cruorifilaria tuberocauda | reverse complement strand
TAAGCCTACTGATAACAAATTGTATTTTTTGTAAATTCTACAACATACTTATCACTTCATACTGTAAGCCTATTGATAACAAATTATATTTTACTTTTAAATTTCAGATTTTATCACTAATAGTAACTTTTTAATAGCCAAGATTTCTAAAAAACCTAGTGAGAAAACATCTATAAAATTTTCAGTGTGAATTTTCCAGCCTACTTTCCATTAAAGATATTTGATTCGATTTCAGTTCAATCTAATTTAACATCTCTCTATCAACTCTGATACTTACATATATATATGTGTGTGTGTGTAAGTTTGTACGTTTATCCATGAATTCCCGAATTCTCAACCATCCTGACTACTCCTTCCATGATATCGATACTTTCATGATTAAATTATTTTAAATTATATTACAATAGCTTCATTTTGCCATTCATGCATTAGTTTTGTTGATTTAGTACGAACGAGAAAGACCCAGTAAGACGAAAAGTTCCTAATTTCGTCATTTCGTTCCAATAATACAAACGAATTTCAGCTAATTACATTTAAATTACTGCAAAAAAAAATACTAGAGTTTACTGCAAATCTTTACATTTAAGTATATTAGCTTACATTTAACTTAAGTATATTAAAGTATATTAGCTTACATTATACTTACATTTAAGTATATTAGCAAAGAAATTATTTTATAGTTTAAGATTTTTGAAAAGAAAAAAGTTTATAAGTTAAAAACTCACAATTAATTCGTCTTCGTTTACTTTCTTTAAATAGCTAATTTTTGCTTCGAAAATTTTTTGCTAAAATTTTGTTTTCTCGGAATTTCAATTGATAGTACTAAAAATGATTTAATGATTTCTCAATTGCAATATTTAAATATTATCACAGTTACATTATCAAGTTAAGTAAGAACACAAATGCTCTTGGATCTACCTGAATTGTTTTCAGAAAAATTTATTTTTAAAAATGAAATCGTTATGGATTACTTATTTATTTCAACAATAATGCCTGGAATAAGTTAAAAAGTAAATGATTTCATCGTTTAGAATCAAACTATTAGCTTAGAAATTTTAAGCATCTCTCTCAAAACTTTTTCTATTTTTATTGAAAACTACAATTCTAAGAGTTATTTCGCAGTATTGATTTAGAAAGTAAAGTAAAGTAATTTCTAAGCTAATATTCAATAAATTTTAATTACATTCTTGATGCATTTTGTTTTTTATTTTCCAAATATTGTTTTTTTCTCCCTCGCGATGCCATGTAAATTGCAATATTTCATCCAAATGCACAAAGAAAAGCAAAAATTTCAAAGTGACCGGAAAATCTCAGGAATTATACCGAGAAGTGCTCTAATTTCTAATACAGAAAATTATAATATCGTTATAAGCTTTTTCCCAAAATTTATTTGTAATCTATACAGAATACTAATATCGCAATCAAATAATTTACATTGAATTTTTTTTCATTCATGAAATTGTGCTATTTCGGAAGGTTTAAATTTAAATTTTTGACATTTTCAGTTTCGATAGTCGATTCCTGAACTGGAAAAATTGTTCTGACTTGTGTGTGATATTGAAAATGAATGATCGTCTTGGAGGTAGGAAAAAAATTTACTGAAAAACAAAAATTTAAATAGTTTTAAAAAACGAAATCATTACGGAATTATCTTATTGAGCTAATTAACTCACTAATTCACGATATTTGAAATTTTGATAAAATAGTAATATGGTGCTATAAAATCTGAACTTGAAAAAAAAGTTTTTTTTTTTCCAAAGACAAATTAAGCATAGTATGGATGAATTTAAATCCCATAGGATTAGCAAAATGAAAGCTTAGGCTCTAAGTTAGAAGGATTTTTCAATGGTTGAAAGAAAAATCGCGAAAAAGCAATCAATCATTCATTGAAATCGAACGAACAAATTTCCATATAACTTTTTTAATATTAAAGTATAAAGATTGGAAAATATTATTTTGAACGAAAAGAAGTTATCAAATGCTTTAAAAAAGAAATTACTAAATTAGCAGGTTTTAATTACGAGAATTATCAGAAATATTAGGTTGATAATTGTAATTATCATGTTTGATCATTTTAAAAGAAATTTTCAGATAAACACCAAAAGTAATACTTTACTCAATTTATGTGATGCAAGAGTTTAAGCTAAGTTTAGGCTAGGATAAAATTTAAGTTTAAGCTAAAATTAAGCGATATGTACCATTCGCTATGCTTTACTGATCCTCTAATTAATTCAATATTTTTTGAAATGCATATACTGATATGTTATCAGTGATAAACTTAGCAAAAAGTTTAAGAGTAAGCTGATTTTATCATATCTGTTAATAGCCATAAATTTATGAATACTTTTTAATAAATTTTCGAATCGATTCTTAAAAAAAAATGAATAATTTTATTAAATTAGCATATAAGCTATAAGTTTTGTTACAAAAAAAATTTCAAACTAAAATTATAAAAGATAAAGCAAGTGAAAAATAAACCTGAAAGGTAATATTTAAAACTGAAATGCAATTTCAGGACGTCGACGTGAAGGTTATTTACGCGGTTGTATGTCCGATATAATACACTATAATCAAACATTGAGCGCATTGGGTATTAGGAACGCATGCACTGTCGTTAGGCTACGTGATTTGTTCATATCTACCGAGAGGTTTGAGGTTTTCAATGATTCATTTTCTCTTATATTAAATTTTAAATAAAATACTGATAGCCTGGGGCACTGGTAGCTTAGAGAACAGTGATAGCTTAATTAATGAATGAATTGATTATCAATTTTGGATTTTAAAAATCCCACTTACAGTAGCATTTAATGAATTACTTTCTTTTTTTATTTGGTTCTCATTTGAATGATTGATTTTCTCCTGTAATCATTAAATTTTATATGAAAACTGATAGCTTCGGGAACATTGATAGCATCGGGAACACTGATAGCATCGGGGACACTAATAGCTTAATTAATGACTTGATCATTACTTTTAGATGATAATCTTGTTTATCATAGCATTTAATTAGTATTTTTATTAGCATTTAATTATTTAAATTAGAATTTAATTTTTTCAAGTGTTAAGATTATCCGGAACATTTTCATTTATTGATTTCCAGGTATTTATTCGAGAATTCCGATCAGGTACAATTATGTGCATGCCATAAAGATCTCTGCAATACAGCGCCTTCGAACATTTCCACATACCTTTCAATATCACTAATGTATTTTTTATTAAAATTCTTGTGATATTTTGCTCAAAATTCAACTTTTCAACAATTATAGCAATTGAATTTGTTGAAATTTTTTGAAAATTCCATGCTGGAATAATTATCATTTAGGCTTTTGCTTTTGTTAGATATTGAAATCTATCAAAATCCTATACGATTTTTAAATTTGATTGATATATGGTTATAAATTTGATCTGTCAATCTCTTTGATAAATTATCAGATGATCGATTCGATCGATAATTTTTACAAATTTATCAATGTTATGAATTATTTCAAATGAAGAAAGCTACCAAAAGGAAAATTAATCGCTTTGAAAATTCAATTTAAACAAATAAATCAAATCGTTTCGTATCGATTAAAACTTCATCGTAATCTATCGGTGAAAATTTAAATGCTTGAATTTAATTTATTGTAATTTACGGTAAGTTTGAAATATTTTCTAATTACAAAAGTTTTACTTTAATGTTTAATGATAATTGCTGCCCTCAAATGTGATATTTTTAAAGTCTTACTTTGTGAAAGTAATATGTTTTAGATCAATTGAAATACCCGAGAGTTCCTGTATAGCGATATTGATCGATTTTTCTTTTTTTTCGTTTAAATTTTCAACAAAAATTTTTCAAACAATAAGAAAAACATACTAAAAATGAGCTATTTGATTGATTAATTTTTAAAAAGAGGCGCATATCTTACAGTATCTATAATCGAATGGTTCAAAAGAAATTTACAAAAGTAAAAAAAAAATTCCGATCAATACTAAAAGATCAATGGATGAGAAAAAAATTACTCGATACTCTAATCATACAGTGTTACTTAATTTACTTAAGTTATTTAACAGGTTAATTTAGGTATAAATAAACCTAAATGTATTTAATAATTAGGAATGAATTTTTAATTATATAAACAAAACTAAATGATCAACTTTTCATATCAAACTATTAACTATGTGTACCAATTTGAAAGCAGTTTTAAATGTTCGTAAACCTTTTTGAAATGTTTAAAACCGTTAAGAGTCTCCTGATAGTTTTCATTGTGGTTTATCAAAATGATAAAATATCATAATGACTGATAACTTGTCATATATAGCATATCAGCACTCGGAATATATTGCATAGATTGATTTGTATTGTAGGGAAAGTTAAATCCTGGTGTAGTTGCTACTGTTAGCTGATTACTGTAAGCTGTAGCAAGATTATTCGTCTCCTGAATCGCTGATGACATTGACATCGACGGATTCAGAAGCATTTGCGAATAGTGTTGGCGTTGTCGCTGTTGCTGATGCTTGATATCGCAAGAGCCATCATCGCTTGAGATATCTGAATCCTCTTTTCGTTCGCTACACATACCACTAAAATTTGATTTAGATGAATTTTGTATGAATTGCTTTTTAATTAAAATTATAAACTGAAAAGAGAAAGCTAATATTACTTTTATTTACCTTATAAGAAGTGAAAGGTAAATTCTTAATATCAGTGAGATTATTTCTAACTTTTTTAAGCAATAACTTACTTTGATTTGTAAGAGAATAAGAAATGACAGGTGGATTCTTAACCTAACTTTTTGAGGTAACAGCTTATCTTAATTTGTAAGAAAATGAGTCATTAACAAGATTGGTTTATTGTAACAAATATGGTTTTGAATGATTTCCTTAGTATTTCAATTTAACGGGAATAAGTAAAAGTACAAAGTTAATGAAGACAAAGTAATAATAATATAATTCCTACTTTAAGCTTAGAAATATCACTAAAATGGTATTTGTAACGTTAAACGTAACTGTAATCAGTTTATAAAATCAATTACTGTATAAAAAATCAATTACTAAAGTAATAACTTTACTTATAACTTAAAACTCATAGCTTACAATAAGTTACTCATAACTTAAAACCATATTTTATTGTATTCTTAATCTTCTTGATGGAATCAAATATGATAATAGCACCTTACTTTTTACTAATTAAAGATTATACTGTAAGAGAAATGAAAAAAAAAGCAAGTAATCAATGTATCATTACCTATTATCGTAATTTCAATAATATTACTATCAATAAAGTATGACGTAAAACTTGACGATAATATAATTAATAGTAATATAATGTATACAGATGAAATATTAGTAACGTAATATAGTCACGTGTATTTATTTGGGACATTAAGTAAAACATTTAATGAAAGTTTAATTAATTAAAACAATTCTAATAATTAATAAAATTTTAACTTTTGATAAAATTCTAATATTATTTTTAAATTGAAATTTTATTGAAAGTGTTTAATCGATTTTTTTTCACTCTTACGGGATTAAATGGATCAGATTGATCGAATGCTAATGCTAAGACAGTTGTTAGCTTGACAACTTGTTTATTATCACTACCAAAAATGAGTGACAAGCAGATCGATGATCAGTTCATCTATTCATTACTCATCTCATAACATATCATTATCCCGTTCTATTTCCATACTGCTCTAACCGTTCGAAATTAAAATTATAATTTCAAAGTTAAAATTACTCATTGAACATTTCATTATTTAATAAACAATACTTTAAGTTTAGAAATATTCAATAGTTTAAAAATGATTTAAACCATCTCATTAATTATCAAATATATGAATATTATATATAAGTATTATCATTATAATTATCATTTTATAACTTTTCACAAGCATTATTTTAAATTTCACAGTAATACGATATTCGGTATGAGAATTAATAATTTTCAATAAACCTCAAAACTTTAAGTAATTAATTAATAACTACCATTTAATTATCTATTAAATTTGTAAGTAATTCAAACTACTAATCAATTAATCTATCGATTTTTACCAATGAAAACTTTTGTATGAAATGAGAAACAAAAGAAAACTTGCAATGTTTGATTCTCACATCATTGTTACATCAAAATTAGTAAATAGTAATAGTACAGTTATGAATACAAATAAAAGTACAAATAAAGTACAATACAATATCATTGTTAAGTTCTGTAAATAAACGTTCATTCTTTTGTCTATCATTCCCTCATCATCAATTATGAATAACAAATAGCTGAAGTTTGAAGTAAATAACAAAACTCACACATACACACATACACGTACATACACACACGTACACACATACACATATACGTACACGTAAACATACAGACACAACTACGAAAACAGACATATGTAAATATTCTCTTCTGAATTGCTCTTCTATTCTGTCAAGTGTCAAGTGGTCCCGGAATTACAGATCACATATAACCATAACTGCTAACACAAAATAAACAATCGTTAGGGAAAGTTAGATGAATTTGAATTGATCAAGTCTACCGTAATCATCAAGAAGAGAGAAAGAGAGAGAGAGAGAGAGAGACATATGATTTTTTGTTATGAATTATTTGATTTTTTTATTATCTTTTGTTAATTTCATAAGAGAATTGATTAAATAAATTATTTAACTTTCTGTTATCACTGTGAAATTTGATGAAACTGATGAACTCATGAAATATGAAATCATGAAACTTTTTTGAAAAAAAAATTTCATGATTAATAGATTAATTTTTTTTTTCTTTTATTTATTGAATTTTTAACTTCTCTATCTCTCTGTTACTTTAATTTTAATTCTTAATAATGATTCTAAAGATAGTTGAAGAGAATAACGATTGAAGTATCTATCCGTCATGTTGTTGATTGTAATACATCTTCTGGACATATCAAATTGATGTAGTTGTAATCAGAGGAAGTAATAGTACTAACAATAAGTATCATTTATCAATGTAACACCCTTCACTTACCTATTCTGTTACAACTATTCAGAAATTCAATGAATAAAGTAAAGAGAGAGTGAGAGTGAAAGAATCTACCTGTAAGAGTAACTTGTCAGCAAACTGACACACATTTCTCCTAAATCATTCAAATTTGACAAGCAATAATGACTTGTGTGCTTATTCGATGAGTAATAGAAGAGAGGATTATGACGAAGATAAAATGCTGATAACATTAATGATAATGTTGTTAACGATGATAAAAATTATTGTATTCAAAAGTATAAGAGTGATATTGTTATCACATGATAGCACATATCAGCAAAATGATAAGAAAACTATCAGTTATTGATAAAATCCTAATTTGAAATTTATTTCAATTTGATTTGAAATTGTGTGTTATCAGTTGTTTTCTAATGATTTTATCATCATATTAGGCATGATTTAAATTAAACTCTAAAATCTTTCTTACAAATAACCAGTTATCAATGATCTTATCACAATATAACGATAAGAATTACTTTGACAGAGAATAACTTTTTAATTTAAATTTTCATAAAAGTTATTGCTTAAAGCTAAAATTCTGATTTAAATTATTGGAAATCATTGGATATAGATACAAATATGAAAGTGATAAGCGGTTATTTGCAAAAAAAAGAGTTTTAGAGTTTAATTTAAATCATGCCTACGGCGATAAGATCATTGGAAAACAACTGATAACACACAATGCTATCAGATATTATTTCAAAATGAGATATGCTATTATCACTGTTATCACTTCTTATAAATTACTTGTGCTTAAATTTTTAATGAAATACCTAATTTTTTACTTATTATTTTATACCGTAAATGCATTTCTTTTCGTAAATACATTCCATTTAACTTAACATTCTTCTCTGTGATATTATCAGCTTTAATGATAACCGGAAGTAACTTAGAGGTTTAATGATAAGATTAAAGTTTAATTTTATCCTTATCACAACGGTATACTTATAGTTTATGGCATTAAACAAAAGATTTTAGTGGAATGAGTAGCTTATAAAAATCTGTATAATATAAAAAATAATAGAATGTTAAATTACTTAATATTTTAGATGACATTTCAAAATGATTGTTTAGAATTGGATTAAACGTTTGATAAAATTTAAATAATTATCATATAAGTAAAGTAAAGTAATTCTGAAACTTGCGTTCACTTTTATTTTTTTTGTTTTTATGGAAAATGTCAGATTTTTTGGAAAACTTTTTTTTTTTCTTAAGGTATAAGTATAAGTAAATTTTTAAGATAGAAGTAAATTAATAGAACATAGGTAAATTTTTTTACTTCCAATTTAAAAAGTACAATTCCCTTACCTTCCTTTACTCTCAGCAGCTCGATCTCGTTGTCTTCTGTTTTTGAACCAGTTTGATACCTGTGTTACGGTAAGGTGTGTTTCTTCAGCTAATTCCTTCTTCTCTTTCGGTGATGGATAAGGATTCTTAGCGTACCAATTTTTCAATGTATACCTTGATTTCTCCTAAAGAAATGTAAAGTTTTAACAAATTTAATTTGAACTTAGCTTTCAAGTATAAGTGAAACTTTTCTATAAACCGTAAAATGGACAATTAAACTTTGTTACTATTTTTAATGAAATTATGATAAAATTAAAATTAAAATATTAAATAAAAAAGATTAAATGATGAAATTAAAATCAAAATCGAATATTTCAAATTGTTTATGTAATTAGAATATTTAAATTTGAAATGTCATTATTACATGCATGCATTTGCAATTTTAAAGTTAATCTTTCAACAAAAATAAAAAATGAACAAAATTTTTTCAAACAATTTACAGGTTACTTACTCTGAAACAGTAACTCGTTTCTTCACCATCCCAAATTGTTCGAGGTAATGGAAATTTCCTTCGTATTCGATATTTGCCAACAGCGCCTAACTCTCTACCACGTATTTTTTCAGCCTATATAAAAAATTTACTTATAGTAATTTGTAATTATGTTATGTGAAAAATTTAATTTAATTTAAAGTTAATCTTTCTAAAAAATAAAAAAAACAAATTATCGATTACTTAATACTTTTAAATTGTGAGCATATGGAAAATGAATAAATTTTTCAGCTAATACAATTCGAATTTTTAAAATTAAATTTATTTGTAATCATTTAGAATTTTTACAAAAAAAAAGAAAAACTTGTTTATCAAACAATTTATCGATACAAATTTAATTTTGGAATAAAATTCAAATTAAAATTATAAATTAATTAATTAATTATTACTTCACTGTAATGTGCTTTAAGCCATAAATCTTGTAATTCTGCATGATTTTCAGGTGAAAATTGATTAGTTTCAAGAATTCGATAAAGTTCTTTGAAATTTTGCCGATGAAAACAAATGAATGCTTGAGCTTTGAGGACACTTTCATTACGTTGTAAATCTTCTCGATTTGGTATTGCCCAAATGAATTCAGCCTTAAATTTATTAAAATCATTGAAATGTTCAATTATCTAATTAAAGCATGATATCATTTATATGTTTCTTAAAGCGAATAAATTCATAAAGATAATTTATTTATTAGAATGAGACAATAAGTAAAATAAATTAGCCAAAAAAGAATTACGATAAATCAGAGTTCAGCAATTTTTAAAAAATAATCAAAAAAAGTTTTCAAAAAGTGTGACTTGATAAAATTTTATGAATTTATTTTTTCTCAACTATAATAACTATGGAGACAAACAGTGATAAGTTCAAAATAGCATTGGTAATCACTGATATTGATATAGATAAGAATGGTTGATGAATAGTAAGCAGTTGTAAATGACTAAGTAATTTCAAAAGTTCATATATTTATGATCAAGTTATGATGATATACTTAATAGTACAAAAAAGAATTACGATAAATCAGAGTTTAGCTCAGAATAATCATTCATTAAGACATGAGTAAGTATTTTCGAAGAAATTCTTTTATTGGAAATAGAAAGTAATAGTTAGTATCGCAAAATAAAATCATGATAATGAATTATCGCTATGATACTGACGATATAACTATAATAATAACTTACTAATATACTAGTTAAAATATGAATGAATAAA